>CATIWR010251367.1:0-44842 GCA_949677035.1 Omphalea diandra
CACCATTGAATTAGTAAAATACCCAATTGAGTGATTGGGGAGTGGATGTAGGGATTGTTTTGCCCGAACCACTATAAAATCTTTGTCTCCTTGCAATTCTTTCTTCTTCCCTTAATCTTTAGTTTAAATTTGTAAACACCAATTCAACCCCCCTTATTGGTGCCTAGGGACAACACTAAAATACACAATTGGAAGAATTAAGGAGTGGATGTAGGGTTTGTTTATACACGAACCACTCTAAAATCTTGTGTCTTCTATTCTTTCTCAACAAACTTTCCCACCAAAATTTAAATTTCTTGCCAATTCAACCCCCCTTTTTGGTGCTTAAGGGCTAACACTTGCATTGTTCTTCATTATTTTCTTTTAGTTTTGCAATTAAAGCATCTGGGATCCCATTCTTCTTCTTCTTCTTCTTCTTCTTCACATTCAACCACTTTTTGGTTTTTACATTCCAATTCATTCTTTTTCCATTGTTTCATCATCCACTAGCCTTGATTGATCATCCATTTGCATATAATTCAAATTCGGCTTTAAATTCCATTGAAATGGCCTTTTGCAAAATTTCCTTAAATTAAGAAACTTTGCAAATTCTTGATTTAGTATTTTTATTCCATTCAAATTCTATTTTCTTCATTGATTAATCATTCTTTTATCCTCAATTACAAATTTGAAGTGTTTGATTCAAAAAATTTCTTGAAAATTAGAAGTTTGCTAAAATTTCATTGAATTAAGGAAACTTGAATTTTACCTTGTTTCTTGCAATTTCTTCACCCTTTTCCATTCCAATTTGTCTCTTTTTGTTACTAATCAACTTCTTGGTGTTTCTAGGTATCTAGGACTGAACCCTATCCAAAATTTCAAGAAAGGGTAAAATTACCAAAATACCCCTATAAGTGCTAAATTCAGCTGCTTTGTGTTTTTATTGTGTTCTTTAGTTATTCTTTGTAATTTTTGCAATTCTAATTCTGTTTTAACCTCCAAAAGTCAAAAAAAAAAAAAAGAAAGATAAAAAGAAAAGTTTTTTTAAAAAACTTGAAAAGAAAAGAAAAGAAGCTAAGGATTGCATATTTGATGTTTTGAGCTGGACTTGCAAAGTCTCTTTGACCCATTCAGCCTAGGCTTGATTTTATCAAATTCTTGAGTTCAAAACACCAATTTCTAACTTTAAAATAACTTTCAATTCTTAAATTAAGATTAGGTTTAGTAATTTATTTTTGGTAACTAAATTGTGTTTATTTCAATTCCTTATTTTTTAAAAGTATTTTAGGACTAGTTTATACTTGTTTTATGTTCAATTTGGGCTTATCCTGAAATAAAGTAACTTATTCTTTAAAGAACTTAATAAAAGGCAAGTGTGTGTGAGCTCATAAGAAGGTAAAAACCAATTTTGAGTTAAACACGAGTATGAGTGTCATCAATTGAGTGTAAACATGTAAGGAAGTGTATTGTGAGGATTTCTTTTATTATTTTCTAGCCATGGAAGAATCTAATGATCTAGAGTTAAAGCTTTTCATGAAGTGCATATAAGATACCATGGGATAATTGATAAGCCAAATTGACAAACTTGAGGCTAACTAACTAACATGTTCTTCGAACCCTACCAATTCTAAAGTACCAAGGCATGGTCTATTCATATAAGATTTGAAAGATTATGGCGATCCATCGAAGATTCCTCACAAAAATCCAATAAAGCAAGATGACAATCTTAGTAGCATTTAGATGAAGATTCCTACTTTTAATAGTTCTTGTGATCCTGAAATTTATTTGTCATGGAAAAAGAAAGTGTATTTTATATTTGATTGTCATAGTTATAGTAAAGAAAAGAAAGTAAAATTAGTTGTTATTGAGTTTGTAGGATATGTTCTTATTTGTTGGGATCAACTGAATATACTAATAAGAGGTTAGGAAATCCATCAATTTGTACTTAGGTAGAGACGAAAAGAGCCTTGAGAAAGTATGTTTACCTTGCTATGATCTTAGGGATATGCACAATAAATTACAAAGGCTAGTGCAAAGAAATAAGAATGTAGAAAAGTTTTATCAAGAGGTTGAGATTGCTTTGATTAGAGCTTAAATTAAGGAATCAATGGAGCAAACCATGGCACATTTTCTTGTTGGGCTAAATAAGGAGATTAAAAATCAAGTGGAGGCCATGACATACACAGATTTAGAGAATTTGTACCATAAGGCTTTATAGTAAAAAGATAACAAAAAGGTAAGTCTTCTAGGCCCAATTTCAATTTAATTTCTTAGACTAACAAATTTAAAGTGGTGATAAGCTCAACATAAGGTCTAAGGTCGAACCACCTAGAAAGGAAGGAGGGAAGCCCAATTTTTCTACTAAAGTCAAATCCAATTAGCCTAAAAAAGTAATTTAATTATTTGTTTCAAGTGCTAAGGAAAAGGACATATTGCATATGAATGCCATAATAAAAAAAACCATGGTTGTAAGAGGGATTAGATTGTTAGTGAAGAAATCGACACTTAAACGCATTTATTGAAAGATGCTAGTGATGTTAATGAAGAAGACTCCAATGAGGTCACAAGATATTTTTGTGACTAGATATACTCTAAATGCTAAATTAAGGATGAACATTAGCAAAGGAAAAATATTTTTCATGCTAGATGTAGAATAAATGGTAACTTATGTCTTGTTGTAATTGATAGTGGTAGTTGCACTAATACAACTAGTACCTACATAGTTGAAAATATAAAATTGCCAACTTTAAAACATTCTAAACCATACCACATGCAATGGTTAAATGAATATGGCAAGATTAAATTAACAAAGCAAGTTAGTATAGTGTTTTTAATGGGCAAGTATAAGGATGAAGTGTTATGTGATGTTATTCTTATGCAAGCTAGTCTCAAGCTCTTAGGGCACCCTTGGTAATATGATAGAAGGGAAAAACATGATGAGTTTCCTAATGCATATGAATTTGATTTTGGGGGCAAACATATTACATTATCTTCTTTATCCCCTTCTCAAATTTATAAAGATAAAAAAATTTTAAGAGAGAGAGAGAGAAAGTGTGCATAAACAAGAAAAAGAATTAGCACGACAAAAGGAGAGATGTGAGAAAACCCAAAAGGGGCATGATATTAGAGTGGAAAAAGGAGAGAAAAAAGAGGATGCCTAAAAGAAAAAAGAGGGGCACGCAAAAGGAGAGGGTATGAAAAGAGCATTTTATGCAAAAAAGAGGGATATAAGGAAAACCTTGTTAGCCAAAACACCCATGGCTATGTTATTGTATAAAGATTTGCAAATAACATGTTTTTCTTTTAGTGATTATATAAGCAAATTTCTTCTTAGTTGTTTTATTTTTTTATTGCATGATTATTTAGATTTGTTTCTTGAAGATGTGCCAAAAGGTTGCCCATCTTAAGAGGTATTGAACACAAAATTGACTTTATCTCGAGCTCTCAAATTCTTAATAGATCAGCCTATAAAAGTAATCTTGAGGAGACAAAGGAACTTTAAAGGCAAGTTGAAGAGCTAATGAAAAAAAGTTTGATAAGGGAAAGTATGAGTCCATATGTGATTCTTGGTTTGCTTATACCTAAAAGGGATGGATCATGGCACGTGTGTAGATTGTATGGAAATTACTAAAATTACTATTAAGTATAGGCATCTAATTTCTAAGTTAGATGACGTGTTAGATGAATTGCATGGTGCATGCATGTTTTTGAAATTGATTTAAAGAGTGGATATCATCAAATTCGTAGGGGATGAGTGGAAAATTGCTTTTAAAACAAAATATGGTGTGTATGAATGGTTAAGAATGCCTTTTGGTCTGACTAACACCCTTAGCACCTTTAAGAGATTGATGAATCATGTGGAGTGTTCATATTTAGGAAAATTTATAGTTGCTTATTTTGATGATATTCTTATATATTCTAAATTTTTAAAAGAGCATTTAAAGCATGTTAGATTAGTTTTTGATGTGTTGTGCAAAGAGAAATTATATGTTAACTTTAAAAATGTTCTTTTTGTACTAGTAGACTTGTTTTCTTAGGATTTGTGGTAAGTAAGGATGGAATAGAAATTGATGAAGATAAGGAAAATGTAATTTCCTCTTGGCTGAAACTTATTAACATAAGTGAGGTAAAATCTTTTCATGGTTTGGCTAGTTTTTATAGAATATTTGTTAAGGATTTTAGCATAATTATAGCACTCCTAATTAAAATTGTAAAGAAGAGTATTGCTTTTCAATGTGAGGAGGCGCAACAAAAAGCTTTTGTTTTGTTAAAGTTTAAATTAACTATGCACCATTATTAACTTTCCTAATTTTGCTAACACTTTTAAAATTGAATGTGATGCTTTAGGTTTAGGCATTAGAGCTATTTAGAAGCAAGAAGGAAGGCCAATTGCTTATTTTAATGAAAAACTTAGTGGGCCTACTCTTAGATTTCCAACCTATGATAAAGAGATGTATGCATTTGTTAGGGCTTTGCCAACATGGCAACACTACTTTTGGCTCAAAGAATTTGTTATCCATATAGATAATGAGTCTTTGAAATACCTTAATGGGCAACAAAACTTAAATAAAAGATATGTTAAATTAAGTGAATTTATAGTCTTTTTCGTACGTCATAAGGCATAAACAAGGTAAGGATAATGTAATAGTGGATGCATTATCTTAAAGGTATACTCTTCTTTCTCTTTTGGATTCTAAATTGCTTGCTTTTGAGTATATTAGAGAGTTGAATGTTAATGATGTTGATTTCAGCTTATACTACAAAACTTGTGAGAAAATTGCTTTTGAGAAGTATTTTAGGCATGATGGATTTCTATTTAAAGATAACAAATTTTGTATGCCTAAATCTTCTTTGCATGAATTATTAGCTAAGGAAGTTCATAGAGTGGGCTTATAGGGCACTTTAGTGTGCAAAAGACTTTAGATGTATTACATGAACACTTTTATTAGCCAATATGTGAATTAATGTTCAAAGAGTTTGTGATAGATGTGTTGCATGTAAACAAACTAAGTTTAAATCAAAACCACATGATTTATATATGCCTTTATCCATTTTAACAGTCTTTGGATTGATATTTCTATGGGCTTTATTTTAGGTTTACCTAGGTCTAAACGTGGTACTGATTCTATTTTTGTGGTTGTTGATAGATTTTCTAAGATGACTCATTTTACCGCATGTCATAAAACTAATGATGCCATCAACATTGCAAATTTGTTTTTCAAAGAAATTATAAAATTTGCATGGTATGCCTATAACTATTATTAGTGATAGGGATATAAAGCTTTTAAGTTTCTTTTGGAAAACATTATGGGGTTGGTTGGGAACTAAATTGTTGTTTATATTTCTTGTCACCCGCAAACTGATGGCCTGAAAGATATTTTGGAACTAAATTGTTGTTTTTTAAATTATTGCATATAATAGGAGTGTGCATTCATCTATCGATTATTGCCCTTTTGAGATTGTTTATGGGTTTGTACCACTAAGTCCATTCGATCTTTTCCTTTACCTTTAAATATGTGTTTGAACTTAAAAGGGAAAAAAAATCTAATTTTGTTAAATAATTACATGAATCTTAACATAGAAAAAATGAATGAATAAGTTGCTAGGAATGTAAATAAGGGAAGAGTTAAAGTTGTATTTAAACCAAAAGATTGGGTTTGGCTACACTTTAAGAAATAAAGGTTTCCTAATCTTAGGAAAAGTAAGCTTAACCTTAAGGGAGATGGACCTTTCCAAGTTTTAAAGAGGGTTAATGATAATGCTTATAAATTAAACTTGCCTAATGATTACAATGTTGGTGCTTTTTTTAATATTATTGATTTGTCTCCTTTTGAATTTGATGAAGGTTTGGATTTGAGGACGAATGCTATTAAGGAAGGAGAGAATGATGTAAAAGGCCAAGGCAAGTTAACTAAAGATCCATTTCAACTTCAAGTCCTAATTATAAGAGAAAGGCTAAAAAAATTTAAAGATGCACTTAAAGCTTTCATGCAAGGAAAGATTACAAATGGATTGGCCTAAAAAGATCAAGGATTGCGTCAAGACCAATTTCAAAAGGCTGAGAGCTTAGACTCTTCTAATGGAGTGCTTAACTTGATCCACTGTAGATCATGGAGAGGACCAAAGCCCAACACCATTCAACTAAAGCATGGGAAATAAGGGCCAAAACGTGTAAGCATAGAGACAAGCCCAAAAAGTCAAAGATTCTTACAAGAAATGCTTGGTTGGCATTATCTTCCTAATGCCATAAGGATTTCTCCTCATTTATCGAATACTATGTTAGCTTTAGTTAGAATTCTTTAGTTAGTTATTTATCTCTATAAGGAACCTTTATTTAAGGTGTTTTAGATCTAAAAGTTAGCTAGGCCTAAATCTTGTTAGCCAATAGGATTATTTCTTTTAGTCTTTATGTGTGAGTGAGATTAGTTTATTCAAATAGGATTAGGACTTGTACATTCGGCTAGGGCTATATAAGGCAGAATTAGAGAGAGCAAATTAGGGTTTTTCAAAAACTTATGTAAGGGTATTTATACCCCTCCCATTCGGTTTAATAAAAATTCATATTATTTTTGCTCAATTATTTATGAGAATGAATTCTCTTTTTGAGTTTTTGAAAGGACTTGATATTGTTAAGTGAGCTTAATAATTTCCCAAAACTAGTTTAATCTAGGTCTTAAATTACATAGATATTTTGGGATTGAGATTGACATAACTTAAATCTCAGATTTTAAGTTGTTAGAAATAAGTTTTCTAAAGATATAGTTTAGATTTAAGGATTGTTTTGTTCTTGATATTTAAATTAAAAAGCTTGGCACTTATGATTGCATACAGGTAAGGAAGTTAATCCAACCATGTTCGTATCACTATATAATGAATCAAGTGGTCAATAAGGGACCTAGGGGGATAGTACTTTGGTAGTACCTTAAATGCTTAACTAGAGTTAACATTATACTTTGGTTAGGATAACATTTTGGATGAGGATAGTTTTATTCCAAATAGATATATTAGAAGGCTCAACTTATCTTCACCACATTAGAGATCAGTTGAAAATTGGGTATGACTTGAAAAAAAGGGTTAGGCACCCCTAAATTGCCTAGATTTAAAGATATGGCCTTCAAAAATCTATAGTTTACATCTATAAGTTTGTCCTTATTAATTATTTAGTCTATATTATATGGTTCTAATCATTCATCTAACATTATTTCACACATTTAGATCAAGCAAAATAGGTACACACCTTCACCATGGGAAGGGGATTTATGCAACCATCAATCAAAGTAATAATGTGCAAATGTCAAACCTCAAAACCTATAACAAGGAAACATAACTTAATGCTAGGAATTAAGGAAAGAAAAGGGTTTATCTTTAGGCATAACAACTTAAAATGAAAAGACCTTAGCCTTTTTACCTCATTAGTGAAATTATTTACATAACCTAATTATTGATTTTATCTTTTGCATTGAAGACATATTAGAAATGTCGTTGGTGCTATTAGGCACATTATACATTACCTTACCTCCACATTTTATTTTATATCAATTTTTTTCCTTTTGGTTAAAAAAAGTTGTGTATTTGTTTCACTTATAATAGAGGCATTTTATTATAATCAAATTTCCCTTCTTAAAAGGCCTAAAAGCCATGAGAGATTCTAAAGTGAAGTATAAAGTTCATGTCATTTTAGCTAACCCTGAGAATGAGAGCCCATTAAGGTATCTTTGAGGCCTCTGCAAAGATAATAGTCAATATTGGATTAATAATTATCAAGTCTCTATTTTATGTTTGAATGTTTTAGGTGTCAACACTAATCATATGTTTAACAAATTTTTGGATCTTTTCTCTTATGGTTTTCAAGAAAACTAAGAGTTTAAAGATGTCATTAAGGATCTAAGGATGTCAAACTTAAATTCACAAGAGCATGGCTTGGCAAAAATAGTTTGTTCTATCTTAAAGCTTGTGGATCTAATAAGAGTTAACTATTAGATTTGGCGCAAGAACAAGCTACTTCTACTAGCCTAATAAATCAATTGGCTTATACAAAATGTAATATTTATAATTTATATTATTATTAATAAATTGTAATTTAATTTGACTTTTTGTATGTTTAACGATCCATTTTAATGCATAATTTTGAAGTAAATTTTGCTAATTTTCCCTCAATTTATAATTTATATATTTGATTAACTCTAAAAATTAAAAAATAATTTAAAAGTGGGCATAACATGCAATTTGATGTGGTCATTAACATTTATTCTTTCTCTAACATATAGCCACGTGGCTCACTTTTTATCTCTCCAATATTTGATCAACATTCTCTCTTTGCATTTTTCAAAACTTCCATGTATTCAACTTAGCATTTCAATAAACATCTCCAATGCACAAAAAATACCACTATTTTCAATTAACAAAATTGCAATTTTCATCATCGGCTTCCTCAATGCTCAAAACCAAATCTATAGACTTAAGAACCTAACTTTAGTTTCAAGTCCCTCCATCATTTCACCCTATTTCTCCTTGTTAATGGTTTACTTCTTTTTAAGTATTCAGTTTCTTAAGTCTATTATTAGTTTTTAGTTACTAACAATATTTTTAAAATCGGACTAGAACTGACAAGTCAGATAGATAAAACTGAGAGCTAATCAGTAATTCAATTCAATGCCTAAAATTGATTAATAAAAAAATCAATCAAAATTGAAAAAATCGATCAATATAAAAAATTGTATAAAATCGATTCAACCAAAATATAACATTTTATAAAAAAAATTTAAAATTTTTAAAATTATATTATTTTGTTCAAAATTTAAATGCTACAAGTATTTGTTATTATGTTATGATATTATATTTTTTCTAATTTTTAAATTTTTAAGTATCATATATACATATTTTTCAACAAAAAATAAAAATATTGTCAATTAAATTGAACCTACCAAATAGATTGAATTGAAAACTGGATAGCTAACTAGTTTGGTATTCAATTCGATTTTAAAAGTATTGGTTACTAATATCTGTGAACAGGTTCCTTTAGGGCTCTTCCCATTTGACACATAACTAATAAAAATGGAGATGGGAAAGAAAGGTTAGCGGTTTGAATAAATGAAAATAGAAAGAAAAATGGTTCTCAAAGGATCAAAGTAATGATAAGGCATTTGCCTTTTTCTGTCTCCCAATTTCATCTCTTTTCCTTATGAGATAATCTTTTTTCTCATTACTACAATTGGTCCTGCATATGAGAGTTAGGTAGCAAAGGAGTTAGATTAGCATTTGAGATCAAGCCTATTTTGAATGCTATCAAATGAGGTACTCAAAATAGACTAGATGCCTCTTTAAGGCAATTGAGGCCATTCTCTTAGGGCCCCAAATTTTAGAGACTCCTTTTATAAAAAAAAATGTATTATTTTTTTAGAAAATGGGCATCTTTTTAAGAAAAATATTGCTTATTTCCATAAAAGAAGACCTCTTTCTAAAAAAGAAAAATAAACGTTGGATTTTTTTAAGAAAATGAGGAGTTTATTTAAGAAAAATTATTCATGTGTTTCTACTATACAAAAATCTAAATCTCCTAACTTTTTATTTTCTTAACCTTTTCTCTTCTCTACCTTTTCCATTTTCTATTGTTCTTTATTAACATCAGTGATTCTTCCACTGATTTACATTTAAGAAGATTTTAATCATTGGGCATTTTGTTTCAAGTATTATTTTCCAGGTTCTATCATTCCATCTCTTCAATTTTATTTTTTATTTTTTATATTATATTTGAAATTAGGTTTTTTATTATTTTATTGTTCATTAAGAATTTTCTTGTTATTTGGTGTTTGTTGTTAATTTTTTATTTGTGTTGTTGTTGGTATTTAAGTGCATATTGATTGAATATTTTATAATAAAATCATGTCCAATAAAAGATATGAAAGTGGATATCAAAAACTAAAGAAAAAGAAACATAATTGAAATATTAATCAAATCTAAACATGGAGCACTTAATAAATTTGTAATTAACAATAAAAAAGATGGCACATCAAGTTCATTTGAAGAACAAACTTTAGTTGAAAATGAATTAGAAAGCAAAGTGGAAGCAATTATATAAAATCATAATAGTAATGAGATTGATAAAGAAAGAGATACTAGTCCCACTTCTAATGAAAATAAAAAAAAGAAGATGAATATGTTGTTGTAGAAAAAAATTTATAATTTGTATATTGAAATAAACTTTAGAGATATGGTGGTAGAAAAAGGTCCAATTAGATATAATGATTTAGATTTTCCTAAGGATGAAAATAATAGACACTTATCTATTGTGAATGTTAGGGGAAGAATGTTTGAAAAACATGTGACCCTAAGGCATTGGACTCACTCCTCTTCTTTGAATGATATATTTTGAATGACAATAAAACCAAGAGAAGTTCTAATGTTTATACTTTAGTGTTTTTGGATGATTTGAATAGACCCAACAAACGTTAAAAAGGGAGATTATTGTGAATGCTAGGAGGAGAATGTTTGGAGAATATGTGACTCCAAGACCAGATGAATGTTAAAGGGATAGAATAAGTTCAATGGGTATTGTGCAAGTTCAACGGACGTTGAACATCTCCCAATGGGCGTTGGACCATTCAACAGGCATTGAAGGATGAATAATGAAGATTGATTGAATGTTGCAAATTGTAAAAGTCTTTTAGACCTCACAATGGGCATTGTCCCTTTGCAACAAACGTTGGAGAACTACTCTAGGTTAGTTGTGCTGGACCTCACCACAGGCATTAAAGTTTCACAACAGGCATTGGAAAAGTGTCCAAACTTGAGCTAGAGCTTCTGGACCTCAAAACAAGCATTGGCCCTTTTCAACATGAGTTGAAGGAGTTTCCAATGGGCATTGCAAATTGCTAAATAGGCCTAGAAAACAATTGTGCAAAGTTTGAAAAATAGGGCACCAAGTTTAAGCTTTTTGGAAATGAACAATAATCATTATTCTTTATCTAACAGGCATTATTGTCAAAGCCAATAAGCATTGAATGATAATCAACATGCATTAAAAGTAACTGTTATAAGTTCAATAGGGGGTTGATGGATAATAAAGGGTGTTGTCACCTATAACGGCTAGTTTTACAATGAGCATTGAATGAAGATCAACATGCATTGAAAGTAACTGTTATAAGTTCAATAGGGGGTTGATGGATAACAACGGGTGTTGTCACCTATGACGGCTAGTTTTACAAAAAACTGTCAAACTAAATATTAATTGTTTCAATGGCTAGTTTTGGAGTTTGGCAATATAAGGAGCATTTTGAAGACTACAAAAAAAGTTAGAAAGGTTAGAAACCTTATGAACCAATGTGAACATCTTTGTAACTCTTTGTGTAAACCTTTTGGGTCTTGCTTGTATTTTTGGGTAGAGTGAGATTACCCTGTACTCTTTTTAAGAGTTAGTTTTCTTAAACATTAATAGTATATTTGCTGCTTGATTTAGAGGTATTGATACTGTTTGGATCTATCCTTACTAGTGAATGTAAAGGTTGGTATTATGCTTAGAAAAATACTAAGGGAAAGGTTATCTTAAACCTGTAAAAGGGAAGGTTCTTTCTTAGCCTGAAAAAGGGAAAGTTTTATTCTTGAGCCCGAAAAAAGAATAAATAGGCCTAAGTGAAAACTTAGGGAGGTGGAGTAGGCACTTGTCGAACCACTATAAAATCTTTGCATTGATTTGTGTGTGTTGCTTCTGCAATATTTGGTTGTGTTTTTATTTTTATTTACAATCCAGTTCACCCCTCTCTTGGCTTGCCACTTTTGCTACTCATGCCAAAATTTGGTATCGGAGCCTAACCTCTTTTGAAGCTTAAGTGTAAGAGGGACATGATCATGGCAACCATTAAGTCTTCTTACTATGGAAGCTTTCTAAAAAATGGACCAATTCAAACCAGAGGAAGCAATTTGTCAATGGAGGTAGAAGACCACTATCAAGAGGAAAGGAGAAGAAGGAGCTTAATGAATTCCACATCCATAAGTGATGATGAACTCTCCTTCAACAGAAAGATAAAAAAGATGAAGGCCAAAAAGAAGGCAAAAGTCAGATGTCTAGTAGCCATGGAGGATGAATCGAATCAAGTCTCTCCTAATGAGGTATGTGAACTTAATGATGATATCGAAAAAATTTTCATAGTAGAAAATATGAATGAGGCCCTAAAATCAACAAACAATGACTTGGATAAATCTTTCTCAAGAAATAAGATTTTGAGAAATGAAAGTGAATTATTGAAAAATAAAATTTTCTCCATTTCTGAAGTTAAAGATGAGCTTCTAAATAAAGTTGATTGTTTGAGAAAAGAAAAAGTGGAATTGCTTTCAAAAGCACTTTTCTTAGACTCAAATGAAAGAGAATTTTTAAAACTGAAAATTGATGCTTTGGAAAAAGAAAATGTAGAGTTAAATTCTGAAAAGAAATTTTATAGAACTCTTTCCAACCAAAAGGATTGTATAAAAAAGGAGGTTTTGGTTTTGAAAAACTCTCTTTTAAATTTTACTAAAGGAAAAGAAAAATTGGATTTGCTTTTAGGCTCTCAAAGAGATACTAGTGTGAAACATGACATTGGATATAATCATGCCTCTTCCTCCACTTCTAAATGTGTGTTTGTTAGAGCTTCCCTTTATAAAATAGCTAGTCTCCAAGGTGTTGAATCAAAAAGCTCTTCACAAAAGGCTAATGCTAATATAAAGACTAAGAACACAATACTAGCACATGCATACACTAAAAAGAGTAAGAAAAAGGCTAATCGTACTTTTATGTACTCATCTTATAAGCCAAAGAGGCAGAATGTGATACACTTTACACTTAGAAGAAAAATTACATATGATCACACTCTCTTTTTTTTTTTTGGGTGCATATAGGAAAGACTCATGTGCATGATCATAACCGCCCTCACTCTCACAGGGAAAAGGCAAATCATGCCTTTATTTATGAAGCCAAGTATTGCAAGAATGTACAAGTTCCTTCTCATGTTAGGCATCAATCTTTTAGGAAGCCACTCCATACTTGCTCTACACAAGAGATAAAGAAAACATTTGTTTGACAATGCTTTTATTGTGGAAATTTTGGCCATAAAGTATACTTTTACTATGCTAGGTTAAGAGATGAGCATGTTTATATCACTAACCCCTATGGACCTAAAAGAAAATGGGTACCAAAGAAAGTTTAATTTTGTAGGTTTGGAAACTACAGACCTTGTGCTCAAAATGGAGAAACAAATGATGAATGGAGTTGTAAAATTTAAAGAGGACATTTGTATTTTTAGAGAGCACAACAATTAGTATCATTGATTGTAATGCATCTTTATTCCTCTTTCTTTTGTTTTGTTTAACAAGCTTTTACTAAGGGGAAGTTTGTTTTTTGAACTATCATTGATATGAGTTAGTATTTTTATTTTAGGAATCTCTAACAACTACCCTTTCTCTCTTGCTTTCCTTAACACAAGAAGAGAACATGTAACCCTAAGTTATGTCAACTGAATTTGTATTTAAATATCTTGGGCAATTTGTTAGAAGGAAGCATATAGATAGGGGAAATTTTCTTTTGCTAAGAATTATGTATTTTTGATACCATCATGTTTGCTTTGTTTTTTAGGAAGTTGGTTTAGATTTTAGGAAGTTTATTGTTTGAGAAAAGAAAAAGAGGAATTGCTTTCAAAAGCACTTTTCTTAGACTCAAATGAAAGAGAATTTTCAAAACTGAAAATTGATGCTTTGGAAAGGGAAAATGAAGAGTTAAATTCTGAAAAGAAATTTTATGAAACTTTTTCTAAACAAAAAGATTATTTAAAAAAGGAAGTTTTGGATTTGAAAAAATCTCTTTTAAATTTTACTAAAGGAAAAGAAAAATTGGATTTACTTTTAGGCTCTCAAATAGATACTAGTGTGAAATATGACATTGGATATAATCATGCCTTTTTCACTACTTCTAAATGTGTGTTTATTTGAGCTTCACTTTTTAAAACACTTAGTCTCTAAGGTGTTGAATCACAAATCTCTTCACAAAAGGCTAAAGCCAATGTGAAGACTAAGAGCATAATATTACTATATGCATATACTAAAAAGTGTAAGAAAAAGGTTAATCGTGCTTTTATGTATTCATCTTATAAGCCAAAAAGGCAGAATGTGCTACATTTTACACCTAGAAGAAAAATTACATATGATCACACTCATTTTTTTTTTGGTGCATATACAAAAGACTCATGTGCATAATCATAACTGCCCTGAATCTCACAAGGCAAAGGCAAATCATTCCTTTATTTATGGAACCAAGTATTGTAAGAATGCACAGGTTCCTTCTTATGTTAGGCATCAATCTTTTACGAAGGCACACCACACTTGCTCTACATAAGAGATAAAGAAAGCATTTGTTTGACAATACTTTTATTATGGAAATTTTGGACACAAAGCATACTTTTGTCATGCTAGGTTGAGAGATGTGCATGTTTATGTCACTAACCCCTATGGACCCAAAAGGAAATATGTACCAAAGAAAGTTTAATTTTGTAGGTTTGGAAACTCCACACCCTCTGCTCAAAATGGATAAATAAATGGTGAATGTAGCTGCAAAATTTAAGGAGGACATTTGTATTTTTAGAGAACACAACAATTGGTATCATTGACTGTAATGCATCTCTATCCCTCTTTTTTTATTTTGTTTAACAAGCTTTTGCTAAGGGGGAGTTTCTTTTTTGAACCATCATTGGTATCAATTAGTAATTTTTATTTTAGGAATCTCTAGTAACTATCCCTTCTCTCTTGCTTTCCTTAACACATGAAGAGAACATGAAACCCTAAGTTATGTCAACTGAATTGGTATTTAAATATCTTGGGTGATTTGTTAAAAATAAGCATATAGATAGGGGAAAATTACCTTTGCTAAGTGTTCTATATTTTTGGTACCATCATGTTTGCTTTGTTTTTTAGGAAGTTGGTCTAGATTTTAGGAAATTGATTGTTTGAGAAAAGAAAAAGTGGAATTGCTTTCAAAAGCACTTTTTTTAGACTCAAATGAAAGAGAATTTTAAAAACTGAAAATTGATGCTTTGGAAAGGGAAAATGAAGAGTTAAATTCTGAAAATAAATTTTATGAAACTCTTTCCAAACAAAAAGACTGTTTAAAGAAAAAAAGCTTTGGATTTGAAAAACTCTTTTTTAAATTCTACTAAAGGAAAAAAAAATTGGATTTACTTTTAGGCTCTCAAAGAGATACTAATGTAAAACATGACATTGGATATAATCATGCCTCTTCCTTCACTTTTAAATGTGTGTTTGTTAAAGCTTCACTTTCTAAAACACCTAGTCTCTAAGGTGTTGAATCACAAAGCTCTTCACAAAAGGTTAATGCCAATGCAAAGACTAAGAACACAATATTTGCACATGCATATACTAAAAAGCATAAGAAAAAGGATAATCATACTTTTATGTATTCATCTTATAAGCCAAAGAGGCAGAATGTGCTACACTTTAAGCCTAGAAGAAAAATTACATATGATCACACTCATTTTTTTTCGGGTTCATATACGAAAGACTTATGTGCATGATCATAACTACCCTAAATATCACAAGGCAAAGGCAAATCATGCCTTTATTTATGGAACCAAGTATTGTAAGAATGCACAGGTTCCTTCTCATGTTAGGCATCAATCTTTTAGGAAGCCACTCCACACTTGCTCTACAGAAGAGATAAAGAAAGCATTCATTTGGCAATGCTTTTATTGTGAAAATTTTGGCAATAAATCATACTTTTGCTATGCTAGATTGAGAGATAAGCATGTTTATGCCACTAACTCTCATAGACCTAAAAGAAAATGGGTACCAAATAAAGTTTAATTTTGTAGGTTTGGAAACTCCACACCCTCTGCTCAAAATGGAGAAACAAATGGTGAATAGAGTTGCAAAATTTAAAGAGGAAATTTGTATTTTTAGAAAACATAACAATTGGTATCATTGACTGTAATGCATCTTTATCCCTCTTTCTTTTGTTTTGTTTAATAAGCTTTTGCTAAGGGGGAGTTTGTTTTTTGAACCATCATTGGTATCAGTTAGTATTTTTATTTTAGGAATCTTTTGCAACACATGAAGAGAATATGTAACCACAAATTATGTCAACTGAATTTGTGTTTAAATATCTTGGGCGATTTGTTAGAAGGAAACATATAAATAGGGGGAAATTTTCCTTTACTAAGTATTTTGTATTTTTTGTACCATCATGTTTGCTTTGTTTTTTTAGGAAGTTGGTATAGATTTTAGGAAGAAAATGTTTGTATGTTTGTAAGGAGGAGAATGTTTGTACAATTTTTGTTTATCTTTTTGTCATGACAAAAAGGGGAGAAGTTTTAGATGCTTTGATTGGATGATTTTATTGCTTTGCTTGGTATCACTTATTTGCATAGCATAATACTTGGCATCATCTATGTTTTTAACATCTAATATTTGGTATCTTATGTGGTATATTTGGTATCAAGCCTTGTATGGATATTTTGATTTAGTATTTAGCCTTGTGTGGATATTTTGATTGGTATGTATTTTGATTAGTATCTCCTTTGTTTTTTTATTTTTTAACATTTGGTATCCTTTGTGTATTTAAACTTTGTATTTTGGTATCAAAGCATCTTAATTTTGTCATCATTAAAAAATAGAGAGATTGTTGTGAATGATAGGGGAAGAATGATTGAAGAACAAGTGACCCTATGGCATTGGACTCACTCCTTTACCTTGAATGATATGTTTTGAATGATAACAACACTATAATAAAACTAAAAGAAGTTCTAATGTTTGTACTTTAGTGTTTTTGGATGATTTGAATAGACCTAATGAACATTAAAGGGGGAGATTGTTGTGAATGCTAAGGGGAGAATGTTTAAAGAACATGTGACCCTAAGACCTAATGAACGTTAAGGGGCCAGAACAAGTTCAATAGGCATTGTGCAAGTTCAACAGGCGTTAGACCATTCAATGGGTATTCAAGGATCAACAATAGATGTTGATTGGATGCTGCAATTGCCAAAGTCTTTTGGACCTCGCAACAAGCGTCATCCCTTTACAACAAGCATTAAAGAACAACTCCAGATTGAGTTGTGCTAGACCTCAACACGGACATTAAAGTTTCATAACGGGCATTGATTTGGCCTAGCAACAGACATTGCATATTCGTAACAAGTTTTAAAAAAGTGTCCAAGCTTGAGCTAAAGCTTCTAGAACTCTCAACAAGTATTGGCCTTTCTTAACTAACATTGAGGGAGTCTCTAAAAGGCATTACAAATTGCTTAACATACGTGAAAAGCAACTGTGCAAAGTTTAAAAAATAGAGCACCAAGTTCAAGCTTTCGGGAAATGAATAACGAGTATTCTTGCTCGTTAAAGGCATTATTATCAAAACCAATGGGTGTTAAATGATTATCAATAGGCATTGGAAGTAACCGTTACAAGTTCAACGAATATTGATGAAGAACAATGGGTTTTATCACCTCTAACGACTAGTTTTATAAAAAAAGCTATCAGATTGAACATCAACTAGTCTAATAACTAGTTTTGGAGTTTGACTATACAAGGAGCATCTTTAAAGACTAGAAAAAGTTAGAAAGGTTAGAAATCTTGTGAACAAGTGTGAACATCTTTGTAACTATTTGTGCAAATCTTTTGGGTGTTGCTTATATTTTTAGGTAGAGTGAGAGTACTCTTTTACTCCTTTTGAGAATAGATTTTCTTAAGCACTAATAGTGTATTTGCTACCTAATTTGAGAGGCATTGACACTACTTGAATCTATTCTTGCTAGTGATTGTACAAGTTGGTATTGTGCTTAGAAAAATATAAAGGAAAGTTCTTCCTTAACTTGGAAAAGGGAAGGTTTTGGTCTTCAACCTGGAAAAAAAATAGATAGGCCTAAGTGAAAACTTGAGGATTGGAGTAAGCACATTGTCGAGCCACTATAACATCTTTGTGTTGATTTGTGTGAGTTACTTTCGTAATATTTGATTGTGTTTTTATTTTTGTTTACAACCCAATTCACCCCCTTTTAAGTTACCATATTTGCCACTTATTCCAACATTCTCTATATTATTTTATACACAAAAGTTATCAAATGAAGAAAAGCATGATAGACGATAGTTGGTGTATTCAAAGGATTTAATAGAGTGTATTATTTTTGTTATAAATTATTTAATTCTCATTTTAGTACAAGTTAGTTAGTGAATAAAGGAAGTAAAGATTAAAAAAATTTAGGTCATCAAAAGCACATTATTAACAAGATTAATTGGATTGATTTAGAAATAAGATTACAAAAGAATAAAACTATTATAAACATATACAAGAACAAATTAACAAAGAAAAAGAACATTGGAAAACAGTTTTGTTAAGAATTATTGTCGTAGTTAGATATGTTGCTAAAAATAACATTGCCTTTTGAGGCTCAAAAGAAAACATGTATGAGAAAAATAATGGTAATTTTCTTTGCTTAATTGAAATGATAGCAAAATTTGATCCAATAATGCAAAAACATATTAAACAAATTCAATATGATGAACTTCAATCTAATTACTTGAGTCACACAATACAAAATGAATTAATAGAATTATTAGCTTTCAATGTCAAAGATATGATTATTAAAAAATTAAACAAGTAAAATATTTTTCTATTATACTTTATTGTACCTCCAATATAAGGCATCAAGAATAAATGACTCTCGTACTAAGATGTGTGAGTCCAATTAAAATTAAATAGTACTTTTTAGAGTTTTTAAAAGTAAATGATACTTCCAGAAAAGGTCTTTTTAATGACTTATAAATGTTTTTAAAAAATATGAACTTAATGTTAATGATATAAGAGGACAAGATTATGATAATAGATCAATGAAAGGTTAACATCAAGGAGTACAAAAAAGATTATTAAATAAAAATCCTAGAGTATTTTATACACCATGTGATTGTCATAATTTAATTCTAGTTTTATGTGTTATGGCTAATTCATGTCCTAGGGCTATTTTATTTTTTGGAGTCTTACAATGCATATATTCTTTTTTTGCCTGATCTTTTAAAAGATGAAAAATTTTACAAGATAAGAATTGTAAATTTTAAGTTAAATCGTTATCTCAAACTCAATGGGAATGTAGAATAGAAAGTATTAAACAATATTGAAAGTATTAAACTAGTTAAATTTCAAACTCAAAAAATAAGAGATGCTCTAATTCAACTAGCAAAAACAAGTGAAGATCCTAAAACAAAAGTGTAGTTATGTGTTTAGCAAACTATAAGATTGAAAATTTAGAATTCTTACTTGGGATGAATATTTGGTAAGATATTTTATTTGTTGTAAATTTATTTAGTAAAACCTTGCAATCTAAAGACATGCGTATTGATGTTGCTATAAAATAATTAAAAGATCTTATTTCTTATTTAAAAACTTACCGAGAAATGGGTTTGAGTCTGCAAAAAAATTCAACTACAGAAATTGCTAATGAAATAAATATAAAGCTCACATTTCATGAAAGATGTATTATTCGTAAAAAAGGACAATTTGATGAAAGTAATGGTGATGAGATTATTCATTCAGCTAAAAATCTTTTGAAGTTGAATAATTATATATATATATATATATATATAATGGATCATTGTAGTACTTCTATTGAAACTAGGTTTGAGCAATTTAAAGCATGTGAAAATATTTTTGATCTTCTATTTGATTTAAGTAAGTTAAAAACTTCAAAAATGATGAACTAAAAATATTGTCTTAACCATGAAACTTATTTAAGATTTGATAAACATTCAGATGTTGATGGAATTGATTTATTTTCAAAGTTAAAAGTATTAAAAGAAACTTTGAGCATAAAAACGAATACTATAATTGAGATATTAAGTTTTTGAAAATTAAAATTATTAAAATCTTACTTAAGATCAACAATGATGCCGGAAGATATATTGAATGAATTAACTATATTATCAATAGAAGGTAGTATGCTATAACATCTTGAATACAAAACTTTAAAAAATAGTTTTGCATTGAAAAAGCAAGAAAGATAAAAAAAAAAAAAATTTCCTTAGGCCTACTTTGAAGTTTGCCTCAGGCCAGATTTGATGTTAATACGGCCCGGCTCAAAAAGAAAAAAAGGGAAGCCCAAATAATTGAAATTATAGAAGCAAGTCAACTATTTTATTTGCAAATAAGCAAGAGGATCAACTTGTTCTAACATTGGAAAAGAAATTCAAAAATTGAAGGATTCTCTAATGTTGAATGTTGTGCATCAAGAATTATTTTGATTCCATATCATGAAAAGAAAAATTCTTGCTTCTCAAAGGGAAAGAAAATGAAATTTCTCTTGTATCTGGAGGCATGTTGCAAATTATTGGAAAGTCCAACAACTTGACATGTAATCCATAGCATAAGCCGTGGCAATCGAAGATATCAATTTTTATGCTTTAACAGGCAAAATTTGTTCACTTATCTTCCTGCTAACATCTTCATCTTTACTTTGTTAGATACACAGTTTTCTTAATCATTCAACACTTCCTGTTAAACATCTTCTTCTCTTTAAATTGCTAAGAACACTTTGTCATTTAACCTTTTAACCTTTGCGTTAAAGACTTGTTTTATTAATTATTGGACATTTCATGTGAACATATTGATGGGTTCTACAAGTGAGGTCGAAATTGTCATATTAAATTTGTATGGCAAATTAAGTTGCAACAAACGAAACTTAAAAACCTAATAGTGATCAGATCCTAAAAAGCCATAACTACCAGAGTTTTAAGCTGTTACAAACTGATCAGACTCATCTTAATTTAAGTTTTTTATCGAATAGTTGGTGATGTGATGGCTTTTTCCTACGATCTAGCTTTGCTCCTTCATTTTTGCAGCTCAGGTGAGCGACGGTCAAAGTTGGAGGTGGAGGTAGCGATGGTTAGAGTTAGAGTTAGAATTAGTGATAGCGATCGTCAAAGTTGGGGAGCGAAAAAGCGTACCACCGTGGCATTTTGTAAGCTTATTCTTTCATCCAAAACACATTGTCTTTTTTTTATTTTTAAATGTTCCAAAATATATATACAATTTCATTACCTTTATAAATTTACTTTATTAATTACTAAACTAGTAAAATATACTTATTTACTCATTAAATATAATTGAGGATATAAATAAAAAAGTATATTATAAATGGTGAGTTGATAAAAGTATTAAATACTTTCTTAAATAATATGAAAAATAAATAATGAAGAGGAGCTCATATTTTACACTATCTCGAATTATTGAGGGATTTTTAAATCATTTTTAATATTTAGAGATAATTAAATATATAAATTATAAGTTGAGAAACAGGTTGTCAAATTTATCATAGAATTTTGGCTTTTTTTTTTTTTTTTTGTATGTTTAAGACCCATTTCAACACAAACAAATTCTCTGTAATTGAGTAAATCCTGTACTAAAATTGTTCCTATTCCTTCTTTTTATTTGTTGCCAGTTATGCAAGTTGAGTAATTACTCTCGTCTTTTAATTTGAGGAAAAGATGTGATCATAATTTGTTTTAAAGGGTCTACAACTTCTACGAGATATCCAACTCTTCATACCGGACTTCTGGCTAGAGCTGTGATGAGATGAAAACTATCGAAAATAATAGAATCATAGACATGAATTTGCACCTGACCTGACTTGCCCAACCAAGTTAAAATTGATTTTATGGCAAGATTAAGAAAAGGCTAGCAATAAGATTTGTTAACTTGGCTCGCATTGAGCCCACCATATCGTAGCAACGCTAAGGCATTTATGAGAGGGAATACAAGTGAGGCAGATCAAAAGAATGAAATTCTTGTACTTATCTGACTTTTCCCTGAAAGGTAGTTATCTGCCTATATTTCTAAATAAAGGTGTTAAAGATACTCTTTTACTAATTTAAACTGATCAGATAGTATAATTCAGCAATTGGGTTACCAATAATATTTCAGGTTAATAACTTAGATCCACTCCTTGCAGAATTTAAGTCTAGCACACAGTTTCAACACTCGATCAACAATGAAATGAATTTCCTGAGAAATATTTGCAATTCTGCATATGTAACCATTTATTTTTGGAGGAAAGGAAAAGAAAAAAAAAAACAGCTTGCTTTTGTGTATCATCACCATCAAACTAGGAATTTTGTTCAGTTACATCCTAAAAAGATATTAAAATCCTAAGTTTGACAAATACATGGTTGCCAAATAACATTCATCAAAAACAACAATTTTGACAAATACATGGTTGCCAAATAACATTCATCAAAAACAACAATCACTTCCTGAATCACATTTTCCCACCAGAAAAGCCTTCTCAAAGGCTTTGCATATACATTCTATCTATAATACATGGCAAAATACCACAAAATGAACCTTAGAATTGGATGCCATTTTAAATTACAATGCATGCAAATGACAACTGCAGGGATCAATGAGTATCCACTTACCAAGTTCCGTTCCAGGAACTAATTTAGATTTACAGCTTGCTCAGACTAGACTTTTTCAACTTCTAACTTTGGTTTACAGCCTCTTGCTTAGAACAGATTTTTTTGTCTTGGATGCTGGACTGAAGGTCTCTTTGAATGCAGATGGACACAACTCACTAATGCTGCACATACCACATCGAGGTCTGAGAGGTGTGCAAATTGTCTGCCCAAACCCAACCTGTTAATTCATAAGCAATAAATGACCTTCAGTCAAAATGACCATACTGATAAATTTATATCATAGCAATGCATAAACTGTATTGCATTTAAAATAAAAATAAGCCAACGAGCTTTTGAGAAAGTCAGGCACTGTACAGCATTTGTTGCATAACTTGTGTGGAACAAACCTAACAAAACTTGAATGCATTAGAACACAAAGCGCTGAATACTGGAAGATAGCTTAACTTGAGCAAACAGAACAGTGAGCTTTTTACCACTACTCTAGCTATCCCCATTTTTTTATTTTTGGCAATTTTCTTTAGTGCAATATGTATCCTTACCATTTTTAACACAAAAAGATAATACCTCCATTTCTCACTTTAAGAAAACCCAAAGCAAAACAACATAAATAATAGAATTACCACAACCTGAATATCCGAAAAGTTTGTTCCTAGAATACACACGGGTATTCTGAAAACCGGTAATTGATGGACAAAACTGAACTTGCCATGTATTATAATTACAGAGACACATAATATATACATATTATATACATGTATATATATGTGTGCGCGCTTTTGTAGTTTGTATCCATGTGTGAATGGGTGTGGTACACATACCAAAAGAGGGTTTATTCGAACCCATTCTTCCTTTGGAAGCCATAGTTGCAAAGCCTGTCTTGTTTCCTCAGGAGTAGAAGTTTTCTAGCAAAGAGACAAGAAAAAGTGATGGTCCCTTATTGAACATAACCAAAGAAAAAAAGAATTCTTTGTAAAGCAAATGCATCATGAAGAAGATCATCAAAAAGAAAAACCACTTCCATATGGTTTCAACTCCTAACTCTAAGACGGGATCATGAGCAAGCCTAACTTCACACTACAAATTTAGCATTGAAAATCATACAAGGTTGCATTTGATACCAATAATCAAATCTTTTTGAAAGAAATGTCACATTCATATTCAAGCAAATATTCATCCAGGTTCCAGTTCATCCAACAAATTCCCAACCGCTCCGCACCCACCAATATATATATATATATATTCTGTCTTGCTACTCCCACAGTTTTATCATCCATGGACCCTCTATTTAGTCTATCGTGCAGTGAGATCATTGTTCTAATTAGGTTAGAACTTGGAACTGGTGAAGCCAACAATGAAACACATTTAAACACTTTATTAACTCAAATTCACTCTCTCCAACAACCTCAATTGGTAAGAAGACTATGAAATTCTTTCAAATTCAACAGAAGTCACCTGCTTTGTGCCTGGCCGAGACACCCATCCAAGCCGATTGCTAATCCGGTGAACATGGGTATCGACACATATCCCTTGAACATCATTCCATGCAATATGCAAAACCTGAATAAGCACAAGCCAGAGTACTTAAGAAACTAAAGCCAACAATCTTTCTATAATGAATAATGCAATTAAGCCCTACCAAATGAGCCATCTTAGGACCTATTCCTGGAAGTGCTAGCAAGTCCTCCAAAGAACTAGGTATGTCTCCATCATACTTCGTGAGACAAATTTTTGCAATTTTCTTCAAATTACTAGCTTTTCTAGTATAAAAGCCAACCTAAAAATAGAATAACAAAGAAGTTTAAACTACTGCAGTAAAAATATAACCAGAAAGCAAAACCTTGGAATTATGGTCATAATTAATTAAATATCAAATGTCTCAAGGAAACAAGATGGCTTTCCACCATTGTCGCTGTGGTTCTTGAGAAAACATACAGGGTAAATCAAGTCCTTGATTGTTGTTTCATCACTTTTGTCAATAGCATTAGCAGTAAGCAGACCATTTTCGTGAAGACGCCGAATGGCTCCTGCACTCAAAAATATAAAAGAGGGATTTGATAACACCAAAAGGAAACGACTAAAACATTCAGATGTGCACGGACATCTGTACATGCACTCTCCTGACAACAGAGGCTTTTCAATTAAAACGACTAATGTATCTTGGAAATTCATGAATAGTCCTTCCCATTCCAGGTTTTCAGTAACAGAACCTGAAACAGTGTCATGAAATCAAACTAAACAGATGATTGCAACTTTAATTTATAAATTACATATTTATAGTAATCATATGCATAGCACATATATCTTGATACCATATGTCCATAGCACAGATCAGACAGCAACCTGAAATACATTTAACAAAAGAAATACTTTGCAGATACAAGTTCCAGGTGGGAATTTAAAACTTCATAAGCTAGAGCACTGTTGTTAATGATGATAAAGATATTATCAGAATCTACTTGCCATCTGTTACTTGATCCTTGGTTTGACTTGATAAAAGGGATGACACCAAGACTGCAAATCTTCTTTCCTAAATAAAAAGGAGTTTGATGTGTGGAATTAGAATATCACAATAAGGACAAAATAGTAAAAGCCCTTCGATTTTGTCATAATACACCAGTCAGTCCTCCATTTTACAAAAATATATTTTATACGCCATTGTGTTTTGGTACTGTTATATTAAATACTTACTCCATCAGGTTTAAAGGACTTTATCATTAGTTGAAAATGAAAAGGCAATACATATTTGAGGCCTAAGGCATAAGTTGCTGTCTAAGCTTTTCACAGATAGTCACTTTGATACTTCACCTTTAATTTTAACTGATTGAACACCATAATTATTATTTTTAATCAATTAAACTCTTAAATTTCCATGGGACAGTGGCAAAAGACGTAGAATTCATGCGCTTTGACTTTTCAAAATAGCTAGCACTTGTATATTTGTTAAACACTTTTGGACTTCCTAATCTATATCTCTCTCTCTCTAAATTTTAGAGAGAAATATACATAATAAGAATTGAAATTGTTATTCTCTCAAAAAAAAAAGAAATTGTTAAGCAATTATCATAGAGAAATTGCAGACATAAAAAATGCGTTGGTGAGTATATTCTTGAGAGATTCAGATGCTACAGTGGATCAATGATGAGTCGACAACACTTTCAAAACTCGTACGGAATAACTTAATAAGATTACTGGCACCAACTATTTCATCCCAGGTACCAAACAAAGTCAAGAAAGCAGTTCCTGGAATAAAAAGAAAGAAGCAATAGATACAGCCTCTATTCTTCATCAGATCAAGAAAGTAATTATAGCAGCCTGAATGCATGACATGGCGAACTGCAAAATGATCAAGGGGCAACTTATGCATTAGGCCATATATTTGAGATACTTTTTCTAATGCCCAATTTTCCCTTCGTCTCATCCCTCATTTCTTTAAATCCTCAAAAACACGAAATCCAACACACATCACAATGATTTTGGTATACTTTTGAGGGCTTGAAGAACTTAGAAATGAGATGAAAGACCATTTGTACATTAAAAAAGTATCTTTAATATACATATTGAATTTTTCATCTTTTATTGATGATAAAAGCCTTTAAACCTCATAAAAGAACTACTTAGAGTAATGGCACCAAAACACAAGGACGTAAAAGTATATTTTACAAATGAGGGATTAACTAGTGAATTATGACAAGATACAGGGATTTTTTAGTATTTTAACCTAATGAGATAATTCAATATTATGAAGTCACTAAAAAGAAAAACGAGCAATGGGCCTTGGAAGACAAGACAATAATTGACAATTGGTAAATTGGAGTTCAAAAATTCTTAATAGACAAGCTGGATAAAATGATTTTAAAAAATTCTACCAAAAAAATTAGTATCTTTACAGCCCATTAATCAGTTGGTAAGAAACATATATCTCTATCCAAAATCTTGAAAATTTCCTAATACAGACATTATGTTAAACTAGGTTCTATTTGATTTCCTCAAGTGATAGTGGCAACTATGTTCTTTTCACATAACCTTAATGTAAATAAAGAAATGGTTACTCCCAAAAATATGGAAGCCAATAAAGTAGGTGAGAAATCTCCCATAACAAAATGAATACTCTCCAGTTCTGCCAGATGAAACAACTCTAGGAGGAAGGAAAAGACTAAAGCCACCTCCAAACCTCCCATAAACAGCTACAATTTCAGGAGATTTAGGTACCCACCAAGGTAGTTCACATATGAGCTGCTTTTAGCATATTACAGAATTTGAAGAGCTCCTAAGCTAGGTAACCAGAAATCTTGGAATCTTTAAGACCATACTGAGTACTATAAAAGGGACTTTAACAACCAAATGACTTCCGCTAAGCAATAACTACATAAATATAGAAGATGCTATAAGCTAAGAAAACTTATAAAGGCAAAAGGCAGAAAAATAGTTATCAAAGAGAAGGAAGAAAAGAAAATTACTTTCTTGCTAAATATTGCATTGACTTCTAACAAAGATGTACTACTAATAAACTAATATCTGCATCTATTTACTAAGCCATTTCCAAACTATGAGGTGTTTTTAGTATCATCATGGAATTTTATGTGAAAGAAAGTACCTTAAGAGGAAGAAAACTTCCAGCTTTCTCACATCCCATTGTGTCTACTGGTGCATCTTCTGAGGACCTCATTTTGCGAATCCCATCAAGGACTGTTTTCCAGTTGGCAGGGGATTCATCTGCATCAAATAAAATGGCATTTAAATAAAATAAAGGAAAGAAAAGCACCAAAAAACACTTTCTCGCAGTTGTCCATCATATGCAATGCTTGCACCAACATCTTGTCCTCATCTTAGGATCAAATCAATGTATAGTAGTTGAAAATCCCCCACTTGACAGCTTACAATATCAACCAACATAGTACTTGAATATTAACTATGACTTGTATTATCAATGTTAAAAAAAAAAAAAGAAATATGTAATTTTTTTTTTTTTTTATAATTGTTTAAAGAGAATGCCTAAAATCATATTTGATAGACAACAAAATATCTAACAAAAGATAAGAGAACGCACATAGAGAGATTTCAACTCCAATTGTTTTACAGAAAATAACTTATCTATAAAAAATATTTTTCAAAAAAATAGTTTTTGAGGAAAAATTTTTTTAAGGAAGATATCTTTTGGTATTTGAAAATACAATGAAGAAAATATTATTTTTAATACAATGGAGAAAATATTATTTTTTTATTTATAAAATTATAACAAAATTTAGACCACATTTTATATTTATAGTATTTATTGTTTAATATAAGAAAGATACATTGAAAATGAAATTTTATGTGGATCCAACTAATCGTCGGCAATTGAACTTATTGGTAATAGGTAGCGGTGATCAAGAATCAACAATAATAATAAGTACATTAATAAATATGCGTTAATAAAATTTATTTTTATACGATTTATTTTCATTTGGATGAGCTTGTTTAAATCTAAAAAATGACTTCCTCTTTCAAAAATAGTTATTTTCCTTAAAAATGACAAAATTTTACTATTGATCAAGAAAATATTTACTCTTGATCAATTTTCCTGAGAGCACCAAATATCAGAAAGTACGAAAATATTTTTCAAGAAGCATTTTTTGCAAAGGAAATGGAGCCTTGGATATATAGTTTGATTAAAGGAGTTTGACTTCCAAAAGTATTGAAGAATAAAACAGGGTATGCTTGCCAATATATATTTTCAATCACACATTTCGTGTATATATATATATATATATATATATATAGAGAGAGAGAGAGAGAGAGAGAGTAACTCACATAAACCCTATACCCTAAATCTTATGCCTTACTCTAGTCAAGGAAAAATTCAGCTGCCGTTTGTCATAAATTGAAGTTACAAGAATTTCAATCAACCATTGGTTTCTTCTCAAATTTCCTTTCAAAAAATTGCCAAGTCAAAAATTAATTTGAGTACATACACTTCTCTGCACCTGTTGGTCCAATAGTAGAGGCCATTTCACTGTCCACAGGAAGCATATCTATGCTGGGTCTTGACTTCCATAATCAGCATTCAAATCTCAACATTAGCTTGGAAGAGAAGTAAAAGATGTATTTCACTAATCTATTCCAAAATTATGGTCACCTTATGAAAAAGCATATAGTGTTAGTAAGTGCATAAAAAACACTCTTTCCAACTTTTTCATTATCCAGTTTTCTACCTTAGACTTTTTAGTATTCTTTTAAGCGCTTTAATTTAATGATAAAGGATAAAATTGGAACTTCAATAATAACTGCTCGTTGACCATTGACTATGGTAAAATGTTTTGCAACAGCAAGAAAAACAAAGTTCGACTATTTTTCGTGGACCAAGAGGAATATATGGCACAGTTTCTCCTCCATGTGTGTTTGTGCGTGTGCACTTTTGTGAGCATGAGAGAGATAGAGAGAGAGAGAGAGATAGGGATCCAGATTTAACCATCACACATATGGCAGGTGTAAGACCCCCTTTGTTTGATGTTCTTTACTGTAATTCCCTAAACCCAACCATTTCTTTCAAATAGCATTAAAATCCAGGAAGAATTCCAAGACCAATACATTATTTTGATCAACTTAAAAATTGCCTACCAAGGAAGGCAGGAAACAAGGATTTAAGAGACTCAAAGCTAGGGGCTTGCTTACTTATTAAAAAACATTTTCTATGGAAAAATAGTTTTGCATTTAGAGAACATATTCATTTATTAAAAGTAGAAAATCATTTTTTATTTAGAAAATTATAAAACATATACACTTACTATAACTTCGTTAGTTAATTTTTATTATTATCTCCATTAATAATTTTTTAAAATAAAATAATATCACATTGAAATTAAAAAACATAAAAATATAATTTTTTGTCCATTTATTTCAAAATTTATATCATTAATGTTGTTAAATTTTTAAATGAAAATATTATGAAATACTTTTCAAAAAAATATTATAAAGTGAAAACAATTCAAAACACAAAGACATTATATTTTGTATATATAGAATAGTTATAATGAAGATTTAGTATATGAAATTAAAAAATGAAAATAAGAAAAATAAAAAATAATATATAAACATAAAAAGTAAAAAAATAAAAGATTAATCCAAACATAAAGTAATAAATTGAAAAATAAAGAACAACAAAAAGAAAAAATATATTACATAGAGATTTGAACTCAACCTATAAAGCTATTATATTGGAAATAATGGGGTTATTTTTGTGTCTTTCCATGTTTTTTACTTGATTTTAAGCAAAGAAACACAATAGAAAACAACTTAAAGTTGTTTTTTAACATATTAATTATATTTTAAAAAACTAATTTTCTATTTTCTATTTGGAAGATTTTTGTACATGAACATGATATTCTACTTTCTAGTTTACTTAGAGAGCTTTTCTAGAAAACAATCTTAATTTTCTACAAGTAAACACCCCTAGGTTTTGGTACCCTATCATTCTATATATTTTGTTCTACTGACAACCTTCACTTCATCATCTAACATGCTAAATATCAAATAAAAGTTCATAATTTTTTTAATCACATGACAGGCTTGCAAGTTGCAACTATGTTTTCATGAAAGCATGCAACATTCCACGAGGACAGCAAATAAGTGATAAGTCATGCAAACCTTCAATGATAAAACAGAGAGCTTTGGCTGTAGAACTATATATCTACACCTAATTGATAAAGCAGCACATCAATGAACTGCTTATTTAATGTCATTGATGATGTAATTTGTACATAGTGTATCCTTGCATTCACCTATAATTTCCAGTCACTATTATTTCCCTCTTATGAAGAAGATGGATGCCAAATATCCTTGATCAGTTTCAGCCATTGTGTAAAGTTTCTTAACACAAAATGCATAGAGGAAAATATTGGGACTTCAGATCCATTAATAAATTGAAAGCTTTGAGGACAAATGGGCAAAATGGCAGAATTTTTTTAAATTTTGTTCATGCTAATGTAGCAGTTTTCAAATTAGAATTATTTGTCTTTCCTTAAATTTTTGTTTATGTTATAGCTAAAGAAGACTTCATTTAGAATGGTCCAGACATACTGTTAGCGGAATTTATGTTGAAGAAATATTCTATTTGGATTTTTCTTCAATACGTATTATAGTAGTATTTATGCTATATATAGTGCTGTAATAATGAATTTAGAAGCAGATTTCTTGAGTAGAAGAACCAGTTTACTGCTGGTTGTTATCTAGGTTGTGTAACCAGAAAATTCAGCATATTTGGTTGGTTGATCTTTTAGTTTTTCTATTATCTCCTCTCAACATATTTTGCCTGATTAGGGTTAGGATGTCTAGCTACATCATTTACCTGACAAAGAGTAGGTGCCCATGCTGACCAAGCATCATAAATGATTTAGTTGTCTTGAGTAGTTGTGCATGGAAAGAAAACATAGCCAAGGAAGGTACGTACAGATAGGGCTGAGCATTCGGTCGGTTCGGTTCAAACCGAACCGAATTTATGAAAACCGAATAGACCGAATTTAGTTTAAATTCAAACCGAACCGAACCGAAATTTAAGTTAAACCGAAGTAAACCGAACCGAAAAAAAATTGGTTTGGTTCGGTTCGGTTTTCGGTTTTGGGCTCAATGGCTTGTTGGACTTTTTTTATCTTATATAAAATAATTTATTTTTAGTTTTTTAAACTCAAATTAAAAAAAATCCCACAAATTTGATTTATTCGGTCTATTCGGTTTATTCGGTTTTCTTAATTTTAAACCGAACCGAACAGAAAACCGAATTTTTTTTATTTTTTTAAACCGAACCGAACCGAATTTACTTTAAAACCGAACCAAATAGACCGAATTCACTCGGTTCGGTTCGGTTTTTCGGTTTCGGTTCGGTTTTGCTCACCCCTACGTACAGATAACATTTCCAAAGAAGGTACTTACAAATAACATCTCCAAAGAAGGTACTTACTTAGGTGTGCAGATCCATTTGCCTTTTTATATGCAAAATCTTCAATGTCAGGTGGGGCAGACAGCTGCATATACAATGCACAAATATTTTTAATCCGTGTAATTAACTACCACGAAATTAAAATGATAAACATCATGTTAGACTTTTATATGATACATCAGTCATCCTATGACGAGATAATTGTGAGAAAATTCAGAGACTCAACAAATTTCAAAGTCATTGACCACAGAATATCTAATTAAAAATATTAAGTCTTAGAAATCCTGAACTCTACCATGAGCAAAATAAATGGAAAGATATTCGAATATATAAGTTCGTATATAGGCAAAAGAGTATCATTTAAGGAAAACAAAAATGTATTCTTGAATCAAATCTAATGATAAACATAATAGGGTGGGTACGTTACAACTTTGCTATATACAGAATGATTAACTGTATTGAATCAGGGGTCATCAGGTACTCTTAGTAAATCGCTGGCTTACTCTACTTTCTCAAGGCCTTTCTTTTTGCATTTGTGATGCCTTTACTCCTGTCTGCTACAGTTACTAGAGCTTAACCCTCGAATGCTAAATAATGAATGCAGCAGCAAGAGAAGCAAAGAAGATCCCACAATGGATTTCAATTAGTAATGCAAAAATTAAAGCCATTATTTCCCTACTGAGAAAATGCAAGTAATATTATTGTATGAAAGACTCACAATTTTTTTTTTCCTTTTCCACATGATCCAAGAAGAGATCAGTTATATAATAAAATCCTAACAATTGACAACTAAATTTAGTGTGTAGTACTTTGCATTCAAATCAATAATAATAGTTAAAATTTGCTCAACGTTAAATAGTACTTAGAACTTAAAAGAGAAGTATTGCAAACAATATGCCATATTGCATGTATCCGACATTTAGACTATCAGGAAAAGTAAAAGGAAACCTATAATCACATTAACATGGAATTACTAAACTAGAAAAGTGTAAGAAGTAAAATTGCAAGCAAACTTAGTTTCAGGAAATAAAAGATACATGCCCTTAAAAATAAAAGAAACCTATTATCACATTATCATTAAATTACTAAAACAGAAAAGTTAACACAAGAAAAAAGTGAAATGGCAAAGGAACTTAGCTTGAGGTATTAAAGAAATATAAACTTCAGTAAAAATTAAAGGAAACCTATGATCACATTATCATTGAATTAGCAAACTAGCTAAGTTTTTTTCCAAAAAAAAAAAAGTGTGAGTGCAAGAAAACATAATTTCAATATTAAAACACACAACCCATATACATTAAGAATCGAAAGGTAACAAAAGAAAGACTCCTACTTTCTCCACCTTAAGTTCTTTTGCTGCAACTTCCAAAGTCTTACTCGATCTCTTTCTCCTGACATAAACACGAGATTCCGGCGCAGAACCTGAAACTTGCGTAAGAAGATGAATTTTGTAGAATGGTAGGTACCATAAATAATAATAATAATAATAATAATAATAATAATAATAATAGTCAGAATAAAAACATCGTAACAGAAAGGAACAAATTTTAATATATTTAGAAAGGAAAGAGCAAAAAAAGATTTTGTTTCGCGTCTAACCTGAGATTGGGTCTGAAGCAGCAGGAATCTCTGCTTTGAGTTGGACAGATTTGGAAGAGACTCTGGTATTGAGCATTTTGTTACATTTGATTTTCCCAAAGACGGTTATAAGGTTGGGACTTCTTAGGAGACTAATCATATTTAGTTTTTGGAGCGACAAAGTGAGGTTGTGATTAAAATATGGTATTCGTATGGTCTATATATCAAAATTTAGTACTTCGGAGAAATAAAAACATAATAAGTTAAATTAATATTTTTTATAAAAATAAATCAAATTAAAATTAATTTTTATAAAAGTAATTATATGACATGAATACATTAAAAATTTTTAATTTAAATTGATAAATAGCATATATAAAATTAGTTAACTACATGAATAATAAATATTAACACTTTGCTAGTTAAATGATATAGTTAAAAAAATTAGTTATATTCTCACTCAGTTGTTAAACCACTATCGTGATTGAGTTATACTTTATTGCACAAGGCTCAACTAAAATAATGAGATTTTAATTTTAATTTTTTTTTTATTTTGCTTGTCTTGATTCATTTTTACCACTTTAGAAACTAAATAAGAGTTAGACATTGAGTATATTTAATGTCATAAAAAAAATTATAACAAACTTAAATCCTGCAAAATTTATCTTATTTTATCTTCTCTCTCTCAAATTTATCTTATATCATTTAAAGCATTCAAAGATCTTCAAGAAATATAAAGAGATTTATTTATGGTCAACTCTTCCAACCATCGCAATTAGGCACACAAAAACTTACTATCCTTAAAAAGGTCATTTAAACCTTCTTATCTATTTCAAATTTTGAACCTACACATACAAACTTAGAGTTAACATAATATTAAACTTAAGAATAGAGCTATAAGTCCGAATATATATTCTTATAAATCTTAACTCCGAATGTTATCTTTTGCATTATACAAGCTTACCTTAATACATTAAGTGATAAAACTATAGGTACATTTGAATTTTTCTTAATAACTTTTTGTGCTATTTTAAACCTAAAATCTGAGTTAGACAGAAATGAGCATCTCAACTAAACAAGTAAATATTAGTTGGCACAACATATCACTATAATTATCAATATATAAGCTCTTGGTTTTATTATAATGTCATAAGGCATACACATAAGCAACTCACATCAATAATCATACATTAATAAACAAATAGTAACCTAAGTTATTAGTTTGATTCTTAAGCTACAAAAGACTTTGCATCACTCCTTATGCCTTATTTTTTTCTTACAGTTAAGAAGTGAACTAGAGATTCAACCAACTTTCTTGTTTTTCTCTTTCTTATTGCTTGAGGATTGATCTAAAGACTCGAGTTAATACAAGCATGGTTTTATTTATTTAGCATTATTCTTACTCCTTTACCTTATGATAATCAATCATGATATTAAAGGAAGAGTAGAGCACACAACTTACTATCTTAGTAAAAAGTTATTGGTTACAAGGAGAGCTATAGCCAGATAAAGATGATCTACTTGGTTATGATATAGGCAATGAGAAATCTTTATCATTATTTGTAGTCATAAAAGAGTTAGGTCTTATTGAGAATGAACCCAATTAAGCATTTGTATGAGGCACTATCTTTAATGGAGAAATTGCAAGACGATTAATTTTATTGGCTGAATTTGATATTGAATACATGACCAAGAACATAATCAAGGCAAGGGCAGTAGTTGAATTTCTAGCCTTATGTCCCATGGCATAAGATGAACAGTGGGAATTGGAATTTCAAATGAGAACCTAGCAGTGATAGATGTGCAAATGGTGAATGTATTTTTGATAGGATCATGAATAGGAAAGGTGAAATAGTTAGGGTGATTTTTATGTCGCTAATAAAAAAACTAATTCAATGTCCAAGAAGTTGGACTTTAAACTTATAAATAATATGGCAGAGTATGAATCATATTTATGCGGGCTAAAAAATTTGGTCATCATAGATGTTAAGGATGTGGAATTCTTCGGTGATTTGATGTTAGTGATCTCATAAATAAATAAAGAGTATGAGTTATAATAAGAGAGATTAAGACATTATTTGGACTACTAGAAGGTGATGGTATAAAATTTCTAGACATATTCTTGGAATTTTATTTATTAAGGAAGGAGAACTAATTAGTAGACACTTTTGTAACTTTAATGTCAATTTGGGAAGGATCGAAGAAGGCTAAACTAAAACCTATGATCCTTATGAGTACTAAGACCGATTATTATACTAAAGATGGGATTATTGAAGTAATGGAAGATGGAAACTCTTGGTAGCATGATGTTCAAATGTATTAGGAAAGTATAAAGTATCTAAAAAGAGAATAAAGGAAGGATAGGGAGGTGATAAGGATTAGTGTTGTACTTTACCACCTTTAAGGGTTAATAATATAATCCATTTGTGATGTTCAAGGGAGAAGAGGACATGTACAGTCATGGCAAAAGTTCAAGAAGAGTTTATATACCCCATATGGATAGGCTCACATTGGCTAAAAAGAAACTCTATCAAGTTTATTACTAGATTACCATATAAAAAGGGTTGTATAGAGTTGGTTAGAACTTGTCACGTGCCAGGTCCATGAAAGTTTGAACCATTTACTACTGATCAAGCTATGGGGATTAACTTCATTATGGCCATTTGCAGCTTAAAGAATAAAAGTGATATGAGAGATAAGGCTGACAAGTTCAAACAAGCATAAATACATTATAGTCGTAACTACTTATTTCTCTAAAAATTGAGATTGAATCGCTTGGAAATAATAGGTAAAGAAAATGACATAGTTCATTAAGAAGAACTAATTTGTAGATACAAAGTTTCACACCACGTGGTAACAAATAATGGGATGCACTTCCAAGCAAAAACAAAATGGACCTTAATAAAGATATAAGAAGGCACACCATAAATCTTCTTCATAATAACATAGGTGAATAGGGTAGTTCAAGTAGTGAATAAAAATTAGAACATCCTCAGCAAAATGGTTTAAACTTATGGAGATTAATCAAATAAATTATTATTTACACTTTGGGGTTATATGACTATGACCAGTACATTAACTAGAACATCTCTAATATACAATACAAAGGTAGTTTTGCTAATCAATGTTGAAGTATAATCATTGTGAATTGTTAGAATATGCGTTTGAGCTAATATATTGGCAAATCGGGTAATAATAATTATTTAATTTATTTAGATAATACTTAAGATGAAGTCCAAAAAATATACATGCTTTGCTAAGGTAGCTTGGAATATCTATTATATCAAACTATCATTCATAAATATCCATGTTCGACTTTCTATTAAGACTAGACATGGATAGAGCCATTAAGACTAGTACATGTACGTTCTTTCCTTAAGCATTAAAGAAGCTACTCATCTTCTAAAAAGAACTATGTGAGATACTTAATTTGTGTTCATTAGGAAACAAGTTCATTGAATGACTTGCCAAGAATAACCATATAGAATAATGTTTGAGCGTGTATAATTCATTCTTATGAGTACACCTTTGACTTAAAAAGCACCATTAATATCTTATCAAGGAATTTATATACTTTAATCTATGACTTCAATTGTATTGTCCTAAGGAGCCCTGGAGGGAGGGTGAACATAACTATGATAACTTTTTAAAAGATAAAGAAGTGCTAATGAAAAAATGTCAATCACACAAAAACACACCAATTTTATAAAGATTTAACGCAACTTTGGCCTATATTTTCTCCTCTAGATTCCACTAGAGAGTTTCCACTAATAAGAAACTTACGGTTGTTGCTCAAACCTTTATAATTAACTTATGTGTTGCTTAAACCTAACATAAGATAAAATTTTCAAGCACTATCTTAAAGCCTCTCCCAAGATAGATTTGCAAAGATTATCTTAAACCTTTCAAAATTCCCTTTTTAGTTTATGCTACCTAACCTAGAGATGGTCCATACATACAAAGTTAGAAATATTTCTTGAAGGAGAATCAATCATTAAGTTGCTCTCAAGATATCCAGCTATAAGTTCAAATACATAAAATGTGAGCTTAAGAAAGGATGTAGAAGAAAGACAAAGAGTAAGAACACTTTTATCTTTTTTAGAGCTTTTACAATTGTGCGCCTTTGTTCTTTCTTGCTAGAGGATAAGTCGTATTATAAACCAAGTGTGAAAAACTAGCCAGTAGTTATAAAAGTTACTTTTCAAAACTATCAAAAAAAATTAGCCATTTAACAATGAATGAGTCATCTACCTTTATTGACTAAACCTATTCCTAGACAAAAATGTGATCTTTCAAATGGCTTCTTAGTTAAACAAAGTTGTTCCATTTTGCACAAGTTGTTTCAAAAGTTAACTTTGGCTAATTTGAATTTCTCCAAATTGCATAAGGTTACTCCTTAAGTTTGACTTTCTAGTTAAAGAAAGCTCAGATTAAATGGGTTATTCCATTGGGCCATTCCATTAGTTACAGGTCATCCCATTTATTTTCATCTTAAAAGGTTCAAGTTTACTTATGATGAACGGGGCTATGCAAGTAGGTCGTTTAAAAGACTCTCAGCTATTTCATCTTTTTGTTTGAAAATCTTCAATTTTCTTCTTGATGAATGGGGTTGTTCATATAGGTTATTCCATGTTTCTCATGCCATTTCAACATTTTATTTCAAATATTCAATTTTCTTTATGGTGAATGTGGCTATTTACTTAGGCCATTCAAAGTTTATGAAGGTTATTCCATGTAGAGTTGAAGACCTTAGATATTAATAAACATCAATAGGCTTATTCATCTAGACCATTCAAGGCTTAAGTAGGACCTTTCAAATTTTTATATGAAATTCCTTAAATTTCATCATAATGTACAAGCTTATTTTAAACTATATAGGATCATTCCATATATTTGAGAAGGAATCTCTAAGTTCCATAGGTTGTTCCTCTAGGCTATGTGAGGGCATTTGGCCTTCTATGTAAATTTCTCCATTTTGTTATGTTTGTTATTTCGCATAATGTTATCCCTTCAACACTAAAAAGGGGGTTAAATTAATGGGAATTTAAAAATTGGAGGAAATATAAAGAATTTGGGAGATTGAAGGAGAAGGAGAATGAATGAACACAATGTTTTTATAGTGGTTCAAGTGTTAATGAATCCTACATCCACTACTTAATTCTTCATAATTAGGTATTTTACTAACTCAAAATGGTGTTTCTAAGCTCATACCAAACTTGTACATTGTGTTTTAATGGCTCACACACAACCTTACAACTTGTGTTTTAAGGCTCACACAAAAACCTCACTCAAGTGTTTTCTCAAAGGCTCACACTTAACTTGATACAAGAGTTTTGACAACTAGGCTAACTCTCAAACCCAATTACAATGGTGTTTAATGCTTACACCCAACAATATTAACTCACATATAAAGAATAAAAGGTTTAGAAGTAAAATTGCAAGAGTTTGGCTATAATCAATGATATTCTCTTGCATTCATGTTTGTTTGGTGGACTATTTATAGGAAATAACCACCAAAGAGATGTTACAAAAAAACTATGCCTAAATCTCTAAGGTAAGTTTGGCAGATTTTGCATTAAATGTCTATCAGACTAGTTTCACTGTCGTGACTGGCATTTCGTAATCATGAATTTTCAATTTGCACTAAAAAGACTAAAATTATGTGAAGAACCTCGTTTGTATCTAACAGCTAGTCCACATGACATCTTACTATTGGTTTTCTAAGAAAAATTATTGTTGCATTTATCCAACCAACCAAAAGTCGAGGTTGCAATTAAGGTTCTTCTTGGATGCTACTGTGACTGTGAATCTTCTGTTTGATAAGGAAAAATGCTTCAATGGGTTGCAGTTTCGATAACATTTTCACCCTTATGAATTTGATATGTCAACGGTTATCTTAGACACTTGGCAAGTTTTAGTTGTGGACTTGGATGCCTCCATATAACTACAAAAGTCGCAATCGTGACTGGGAACGCGAACATCACCATGAACCACACTGTATGACAATTATGTCTTCCTCGGCAGGATTGTGGCTGTGATTTGCTCCCCAAATTTGTCTTGTTCAAGTTCATCCATTCTTGTTACAAGGTCACGGTCGCTTAAGGTTCTTGACCTCGAATTTGTATACCTTACTCAATGTTTGAGATTTAGACGTCCATCCAACTTCTAATGCAAACCTATCTTAAAAATTGCAAAAATAACACTTAAAAAAGATGTTAGAACCTATCAATCTTTATTGTCAAGATCAAAAGAGACCTTTGATTTAGGTTTGACCAACCTAGTCCAACAATCTCCCCCTTTTTATTTTGACAACTTAGATTGATTTTACAAAAGGTAATGAATTGCATAAGTGTGAAGTTGAGATAGTTAACATTTTTTAACAAAATACTTATTGAGAGACTAAGTTCAACAAGAATTTAGATTTTAGATTAGATTGCTCCCCGTCAACTTATACTTCCCTTTGATTATATGTAATGCAATTTCCTTCACTATTTCTCTCTCCCTTTGGCAAGATAAAAAAAGAGTAGAAGTTAAAAGTGAGTAAAAGTGCATAGGTGATATGATTCGAATAGGAATTGGGATAGTAAATAGAAGAGCAATCACACATTATAAACAAACACATAAAGCATAAATTATAAACAATTTTATTTATATAGATGAATAGAAATAGAAAAACGTGGGATCACAAACTTAGGCTACAAAACAAACAAAGTGAATAAAAGAAAAGAAAATACTATAAGCCTAGGAAAGAACACTAAAAGATTTGAGAGTTATCATCATCTCTAGAATCAGCAATATCTTCATCTTCACCTCCTCTTTGTGTTTCATTCCCTTCTTCTACTTCTTGACCTTCTTCTTCCTAAGGAGTATCCTCCCAATCTTCAAAGTCAGGGAGGTGGCAAGGAGTAGCACCAACCTTCTCTTGGAGATCCACCAAGTCATTGTGGAGGTGCAAAAGTAGAAGAAATCTCCTTTTAATCATCCTTAAAACTTTGTCTAATTTCTTATTTATTGAGGAGAGAGAGATGATAAAGGATTAGGTTTTTAGGCTTGGGAGATGGAATTGGTTGGGTACACTTTTTTATCACAAGCCTCTTCCTCTTTGAAGCTTAGGAGGTTTCAAGCTTTTTAGCCCCAAAAGAACTCATGGTATAAGTATAAGAATTCGAATGTATAGCCTTGGCATTGATCAAATAGGGCAAGTCAAGGAAATTATGGGATGGCAAAAATTTCTTTATAGGGAATTTTTCATTTTTCTCATTTGGTGCCCCCACATACCTATAGATTGTTGTGACATAAGAAGGTAGAAGGAATTAGCTCTTGGGCTTGGTACTCATGTGAATCAATGATCCACAAGGCATCGACCGGTTTGGATGAGTTTGTTTTTGGTTAAGTAAAATAGAAAGGCTAGGTCCTTTTGAGAGACTTTTCATTCCCATCACCTTTAGCATTTACAAAAAAGGAGATGATACGATAAAGGAGCCAATTTGGAAGGGTCCAAATATACTTAGCCAAAGATGTTTTTGGGTCATATTTTGTTTTAATGGAGATTTCGGACCAAAATTTTGAGTAGATGATATCAAGTGCAGAGATGATGAAAGGGATATCATCTCCTACTTGAAGGTTGAAAAGGTTAGAGAGTTGTTCAAAAGTTATAAAGAAAGGGTCCCCGAAAGCTCAAAAGATTAACCCATACTAACCTACTTTAGATTCAGCTCTTCTGCTTAATGTGACCGTGCATATGAAATCCTTAACTATTTCTTTGTATCCGAGTTCATCTCGAAAAATAAACTCATTCTAGCCTAAGTTGGATAAGTAAGCATGAATTTCATCCTTGATTCCCAGGGATTCAAGGAGAAAAGTTATGAGAATTTTATTGTGTTGGATGATTTTAGTGGAGTAGACTTTATTACATTCTTTCTCTTCTTTGGTGATCCCTTTCATCAAATGAAGGGTAGGACGACTTAAGAGTTAGGCTATGCCCTTTCCTTTCTTTGTTTTAGAGAGCTTTTTGGGTTCCACTAGAGAAGATAGAAGATGGTAGTATGTTTCAGACAAGAAAATGAAGATATATAAAGAGAATGTATAAAAGTGAAATGGAAGAGTGTTAGAGTTTAAATAAGTAAAAATCTGATGAAAAAAATGGTCAAATTTGTAATAAATAAGGGGGTACCATCGGTTGGCAGTCAAATTTGTTAATGCTTGGTAGTTACTCTAATTTGCAACTGTGAACCTCAAGTCGTAATTGCTAATTACAAAAATCTGATTAGCAAATAAGAATTCCTCAAAAATCAAAGGAGTCAATGATCAAAACTTTTGAATTTTGAAAAGATTTGTAGGGGAGAATTGAGATTGTGACCTCAAATTTGACCTATGATAGAAAGTTTGACAAGTTCCTCTAAATTGCAGCCACGAAAGGAAAGTAGCGACCATGAATTATAAGGCAAAAAGAGAAATAAGGAAAAAAAAATAAGAATTGTCCTTCCTAATTGTGATCCACTTAATGTATTGATGATTAATTTATCCAAATTAGCATAAAGAATAACATTTGCACAAGGAATTAAGACATCCAAAGTAGTAAAGTGCACATCTAACAAATGCAACATTCATTTACTCAAAATAACAAACTAAATAAGGAACATTCTATAAGATCTGATTTTCACTTTAAGGAGCTTCCATCAAGTATTTCTAGTTCCCTTTCAATGAAGTTCTTCCTTTCTTCATTAAGGGTTTTAGTGAAAATATCTGCAAGTTGATGATTATTGTCAATAAACTCTAACACCACATTACCATTTTGGATATGATCTCTAAGAAAGTGATGCCTAATATCAATGTTTTTACTCTTAGAGTATTGGATGGGATTCCTTGAAATATTTATTGCACTTGTGTTATCACTTTTGATGGGAATGTGATCAATAATTTTTTTCATAATCCTTTAGTTATTGTTTCATCCAAAGAACTTAGGTGCAATATTACCCACAACCACATATTCTGCTTCGGCGGTGGATAAGGTAACTGAAACTTACTTCTTACTAAACCAAGAAACTAAGCATTCTCTTATAACTTGGCAAGTTCCATAAGTATTTTTTCTATCTAACAAGTTACTGGCATAATCCGTATCCAAATATCCTAAAAGGCTAAAAGATAAATTCCTAGGATACCATAAACCTAAGTACAATGTACCATGTAAATACTTAAGAATCCTTTTAGCAATATTAAGATGTGATTCTTTAGGACATGATTGAAACCTAGCATACATGCATACACTAAACATGATGTCGAGTCTAGAGGCAGTGAGATAGAATGGAGAACCAATCATACCTCTATATCTATTTTCATCAATAGATTTACCCGATTCATCTTTGTCTGGTTTGACGATAGCACTCTTTGGTGCCTTTACTATTTTGTATCCTTCCATGCCAAATTTCTTAAGTATATCCTTTGTGTATTTGGCTTAGTTGATGAATATGCCCTCTTTGGTTTGCTTGATTTGTAGGCCAAGAAAGAACTTGAGCTCTCCTATCATGCTCATCTCAAATTTCTTAGTCATGCACTTAGCAAAATCCTTATAAAAAGATTTATTAGTAACACCAAACATAAGATCATTAACATATATTTGTACAAAGAGTGTGTCTTGATTGTGCCTTTTAACAAATAAAGTAGTATCAAACTTCCCTTTCTCAAATCATTTTGTAAAACAAATGAGCTAAGCCTTTTGTACCAAACTCTTGAAGCTTGTTTCAAACCATATAAGGTTATATTTAACTTATAAACATAATTTCGAAAGATGTGAGATTCAAAACTAGGAGGTTGTTTAACATAAACTTCTTCCTCAATGAAGCCATTTAAAAATGCACTTTTGACATCCATTTGAAAAAGTTTAAAGTTCATATGATATGCATAAGCTAATCCTAATGGCCTCTAATCTTGCTATGGGAGCATAGGTTTCATCATAATTAATGTCTTCCTCTTGGTTGTACCCCTTTACAACCAATCTAGCGTTGTTTCTAGTAATGAAACCTTGCTCATCTAATTTATTCCTAAACACCCAATTGCATCCTATAATAGGGTGTTCCTTGGGCCTAAGAATAAGTTTTCATACTTTGTTTCTCTCAAATTGGTTGAGTTCCTCTTGCATGGCAATCACCCAATTCTCACCATCAAAAGCCTCATCAATTGATTTTGGCTCAAATTGAGAAACAAATGTAGTGAGGAGTAGTGTGAGGAGCCTATTGGCATTTTTCTTCTTTTACCCTTTCTTCAAATAGCTTAATTCCTTTCTTACTATTTGCTTGACCTTGTTATTAAAGAGGACGAATTATTTGCCCTCTTTTCACCAAAACACCCTATATGCTCTTTCATTATCCTTATGTCAATGAACATCTTTTGATCAATAATTTTTCCCTTATGCCAAAAATTTTATAGAGGACACCAAGGGATAGATCAAAGATGTTGAGATACTTAGCCATCGTGATAAGGTAGCCATTAGTTTTGATGCTAATTCTGGTGGTCTAATCATAAAGCCTGATTGAGATCCATTATAGGGTCTTGACTGCTACCTTCCTCTTCATTCATTAAAGTAAGAACAACCCAGTGTTTGAATATTTCTATAGTAATCATGTTTTGCACTTAGATTCCAGAATATGAATCTATGGTAAACTTTTAAAGTATGATTAGCCAAGGATGAAGCTTTACTTTTGAAGCTCTTAAATTAAGTCTTTAAGCCTATCAATTCTTTCTATATTCTTTTTCAATGAAGTTGCTTGGCACCTTCTCAATCCCTTCACCTTTTATAAGAGACATGCCACCAAATGCTTTTGATTGAAAAACCTTTTTTCCCCTATGTAACTAGAATTCAAGAATAGGGCTAGCCTTTCTTAGTTTTTATGGTAGAAAGAAATTCCACGGTTAAGTTTTCATAGTTCTCTTCCTTTATTTATACAAACCTTTCCCATCCTATATTGGAGAATAATTCCATCACTTGATCATAGAGGCTTACTTATTTGAAAGGTTCAAAATCTATGAATCTTACTTATTGGACCTCTTTCTTCATTATTAAGATAAACCTTTACTTGTGTTCATTAATTTTAAACACTAGCCCTATAGGATGTTTTCTATAGTCAATGTTTCGAGTAGGAGAAGGATGCACATTAAGGGTTGAAGGCTTTCTGAATATTCTATATTTTGGTGTTGAGGACTCCTTTACTTTTTACGGACATTGGATTTTTAAATTGATGGGATGTGAGCCTGATGATAAGAACCATGTTCATTACCAGTAGGGTTAAGAAAATAATGCCTAAAAAGGGGACCAAAGTTTGGACAAACCATGAACTAAATTTATCCCATAAACATCCAAACCCAAAACATTAATTTTGGAGTTTCTATAAGTTCTCTGTACAACCAAGTACATGGTTATACAACCAACTTAGACGGCTGTATAGATAACTTATAAAATGCCAAATAATATGAAACTTCTAGAATAATGATCTAGTTTATTCAATTGACTGAACATCTAGGTTATTAGCTATGCATATAATCTCTTAGCTATACATACAACTTTAAAACTCAAAATTCTAGAATATTAAGTGATCTTATCTGTATAGGGATGTGGATGAGAAGGATTAGATGCATCTTATGCATATAGCATAAAAGCACCTTCCAATTTTCCCTATAAATACCTATCCCCAATAAGGGATGAAAAAAAAAAACTTATTTTTCCTAATAAATTACTGCCAAATTGAATGCTCAGACCTTAAATAGTGCCCTCATACAAAGAAAACCTAAGTGTCAGATGTATACACTGTTGGCCCTAGGCACCAAGAAGGGGGGTTGAATTGGTGGATAAAAATTTTAAAACAGAGATAAAGAGAAGAAGATAGAACAATGAAGACACAAGGATTTTATAGTGGTTCGGGTATTAACCAACCCTACATCCACTCC
>CATIWR010251376.1:0-15642 GCA_949677035.1 Omphalea diandra
TCGGCTGAATCCAAACTCTCTCTCTCCTTGTGTCATATACATATATGTACATCAAGTAAATGTTTGATTGTGTGTAGGATGGATAAAACCTTTATGCATATGTATTTTGAACATGAATGATATGAGTTATGTAAATGAATATTGTTGTTACACATAAGGTTTTTAATATCTTCCTTATTTCATTAATAAAAGATTAATTAGTTATTTTAGGAAGAAACTAGTAATTAGGAAGGAAAACAAGTCCAACTGTGTTTAGGAATATCTTAGGAAGATTCTTTTCCATCTTCTATTTAGATTTATATTAGTTTAAGCCTTATAAGCCTATAAAAGGCCCCAAAAATGAGTTTTTATGTAGTTTTCTACTAATATAAAAGTTTTTGGTAAGATTTTATTATCTTTTTGAGTTCTTGAAAGAACTTTGTGAGGTTGTTAGGTGGATTCTTAATAACTTTGCAAAACTAGTAATTTTAGGCTTAAAATTGGCTTTAGCTAATCTAGGACTTGAATCACATCCTTTAAATCTTTATAATTTTGGTTGCTAGAAGCAAGTTTTCTAAAGGTCTAATTAGTGTATAAAGTTTCCTATGTTTGATTCTTGAAATAATTCATTCTCAAGCATACGATATAAGGTGTTCAATCACCCTTACTCGTATTATTTGGTATCAGAGCTTAAGGTTTTCAATTATCAAGTAAGTATCCTTTGTTTTCATCATGCTTGCATCTTGTTTTTTTTGTTTTAACTATTTGTTCATCTTTTAGTCTCATCCAAACAGTTCTTGTTCTTCTTATTCTTCTTCTCCTATCCAATTCTTCCTAACTTTTATTCTTTGCATTGTTTTATGTTCTTTGTTGTTCTAAGTTCTATTTTAACTTCTAAATTATTAAAAAAAAAAAGAAAAGAAAAATAAGGATGTCAATTTAAAAAAACATCAAAAAGAAAAAGAAAAGAAAAGAAAGAAAAGCAAAAAAAAGAGAAAGAAAAGCAAAAGAAAAGAAAATAAAGGAAGTTAAAGCAAAAGTTTTTATTTAAATTTAGTAAAAAGAACTCTAATTGCATTTTGTGATAGTTTTAAACTTTAAATTTTTTTATTTAAACCTTTCAAATTATAATTTCTTCTTCCTTCCTTAAATTGTGAATTGACCTTTAAATTTTGCTAAACATATTTATTTCCTTTAAATTCATGATTTAGTTATCTAGAGTCATTATAAGTCTTAAATTCTTTTCTTTGATAAGTAGTTTAGAATTTATTTGACAATAGTAACTTTAGTTCTTAAAGAACTTAAAGAAAAGGACTTGAGAAATAAAAGAAAAGAATGTGTTAGATCATAAGAAGGAAAAAGCCTTATTATGTGAAACACAAGGGGAGTGGCATCTTTCAAGTGTAAACACATAAGGTAGTGATTTTGTGACAATTTTCTTTTGTTTACTAATCTTGACAGATCCTGGTGGTGATCTTGAATGGAAACTCTATATGAATAGCATGTAAGAGAAGATATAGCAACTAATGGGCAAAGTGGAGAAATATAAGTTAGATAACAATCCAACACCTTAAATGCCATCAAATCAAACTTCATGAAACCTAGGCATAGTAGATTGATTCAAGAAGATGGTGGTGATTCTATGGATTCTAGCTTCCTATGGCAAGGCAAGCAAGATGGCAACTTGGGTAGCAAAAAAATAAGAATACCTAATTTTCATGGAAAAAACAAAATACCTAATCTTAACGGTAAAAACGATCTCAAAGATTATTTAGCATGGGAAAAGAGGGTAGATTTTATTTTTGAGTGTCATAACTATAGTGAGGATAAGAAAGTAAGATTTGTTATAGAATTTGTTGATTATGCACTTGTATGGGGATCAAATGAGAATTAATAAGAGTAGATGTGGGGAATATTCTATTATAACTTGGCATGAGATGAAAAGAATCATGAGAAAAAGAATTGTTCCTTCATATTATTATGGAGATTTACTTAATCATTTTTAGAGGCTTGTGCAAGGAAATAAAAGCATGGAGGAAAATTATCAAGAGATGGAGATTGCATTAATTCATGCCAAAATTGAGGAAGATGATGAAAAAACAATTGCATGATTTCTTAGTGGCTTAATAGAGACATAACGAATATGGTAGAGCTAGAACATTATGTGGATTTAGAAGATGCCTACCATATGTCTCTAAAGGTGGAAAGATAAATTAGAGGTAAAACTTTTAAACCCAATTTTTCATCTTCTAATTGGACTAACAAGTTGAAAGATGTAGAAAGGTTCAAGGTAAAGTCTAAAAATGAATACACCAAAGGGGCAAAAAGAAGGAGGAAAGCCTAAGAATGAGCACAATAAAACTGAACCATCCAAGCCCAAACCCAATCTTGTTGAATGTTTTAAATGTAAAGGGCATGGACAAGTAGCTAAGGATTACCCAAATAAAAAGATCATGATTATTATAAATGGGAATATTGCATGTAAGGATAGTGATAGGTAGGAAGAAATGGATCCTCGAAATGCCTTCACTTATTGATGCTAGTAATGATGAGCTTAATGATTTTGGATAACAAATAACTAATGTTTGTTTAGTGTTCTTTAAGTACCCTAATCAAAGGAGATTATAAGCAAAGAGAAAACATCTTCCAACAAGGTGTCAAGTCCAAGGCAACGTATGTTATTTAATTATTAATGGGTATTCATGTACTAATGCTGCTAGTACGTATATGGAGAAATTGTACCAACTCTTAAACATCTTAACCCTTATAACTTGTAATGGTTGAATGATAATACTGAAGTGAAGGTTACCAAGCAAGTAAGAGTTTCCCTTTCAATGGGCAAGTATCACGATGATGTTATTTGTGATGTGATACCAATGCAAGCCAATTATTTATTATTAGGGAGACCCTGACAATATGATGTCAAAGCTAAGCATGATGGGTTTGCTAACACTTATGAGTTTGATTTTCATGGCAAAAATATTATACTCATTCCTTTATCTCTTCAACAATTAATGAGGATAAAAAAGCTTAAAGAGAAAAAGAACACACGCATAAGAGAGAAAAAGAAATAATTGAGCAACAAAATGAGAGTTGTGAGAAAACCTATGAGAGGTGTGAAGAAAGATTAGTAAAATGAGAGGATAGAGTGGATGCACATAAAAAAATGAGAGGTGAATGCAAAAGGAGAGGGTGTGTAAAAGAAAGCTCTTATGATAAAAGAGAGTGGTGAGATTGAAATGAATTCTTCCAAGGCCACAACCATGCTTTTATTTAAAGGGATGTATTACATTATTAATGAAATTTATAATATTTTTTATAGTGCTTTTATGTCTCTTTTGCAAGGTTATGAAGAATGGTTTTCAATGAAGGTGCATAGTAAGCAAAATGACCTAACTCTTATTACTTTTGATAATGATGCTAAATTGAAGAGTGAGGTTGCAAATTTGTATAAAAAGGAGTTTTCTAATCCTTGTTTAGATGTTTATGTTTGTTCTAGTTGTAGTTCTTTTTGTTTTAAGTAATGTTTTTGTGTTTCAAAGAGTTCTTTTTTGTTTTAGACATGTATTTCCTTTTAAATTTTGTTTTAGCTTGTCTTTTTTTCATCTTAAAAATGTATTCTTCAAAAAAGACCCTAGTTCTCGTTCTTCATGTTTTTCTCTTCCTAAACGTTTTCCTTATTTTGATGTTTCCAAACCATTGTTCAATGATTCTTTTTGCTTTAGGCATTGTCTAGGTAGAAAACTATCTTTTGATTTCAAAGATTCTTTTGTTTTTTAATGTTTCTAGTTCCTTTTCAAATTCTAATTCTTGGTTTTTAAGTCCTTTTATAAAATCTAGATTTTCTCTTTCTAGTGTTTTTGTTAAAAAGAAATTTGATGCTTTAATACTTCTTCATACTAAATGGAGGACATTTCCTAGGGTTTCTTTTTGTTTCTTTGATTTTATTTGTCATTATTTTGCTCTTTCTTTAGCTTATACCTACCTTGGTTTAGGTTTTATTGAAATAGTCTTTTAATCAGAGTAGAAAGACTTATTCATTGCAAGGTAAGTTTCACTTAGGATTCTTTGTTAGGTATTAAACTTATGTTTTAATTTTTCCTTTCTTGCAGGTCAAGATTCGAGGATGAATCTTTCCAAAGAAGGAGGGAATGATACAAACAAGCCTAACATGCCTAATGGATTATGCATAAAATTAGGTACAGAAGGATGGGAGCATAGAATTTTCAAAAGGAGTGCTTAGCTTGGTTCAAATGGAGTCCAATTCTTGGAGAGAAGAAATTTTGGCAAAAAGTTGAAGCACGACTGTGCGCATGGTCATGCATCATCGAGGGCTAGCATCATTCATAGCAGAAACTTATGGCATAGTCGTGCGCATGGTCGTGCAAATTCACAATCCTTTGTTAGAATATGGCGACATAGTCATACACATGGTTGTGTCGATTCAAGAGATTTTTGTTATCCAATTTTTGTAATCTCGAATTCCTTATTAGCCAATCATAAGATTTTAATATCTTCATTATTTCATTAGGAAAAGATTAATTAGATAATGTAACATCCTCAACCCAAATCATATGCATTTTAATTATGTTATATTTGAATATAAGCATCACATGGCAATAATGCTTAGATTGTTACATTTGAATATGAATATGATGCTTGCATAGTGGCATGACAAATTATTATATGTTGTGTGTGTGTGTTATGATATTTTAAATAATGGTATTTTGGAATTTATTAAAATTATGAGGAGCATATGGGATTTTGTAAAGGGATAGAAGTGATGAAGGAGTGAAAAAGGACTAAAAGAGGAAAATTGAGCTTTTAACCAATAGGAACAAGCCACCATGATTTTGTCTTACAAAGGTAGATATACAAATAGAATTTGTATTCCTTTAGGAGCAAATTAGAGAGGCAAAACATGAGGGACAACAGAAGAAAGAGAAATCTAAGGAAGAAAGAAAGAAAAGGAAGAACAAGAAGAAGGAGAGGGAGAAGAGTGAGCTGCCTAGGAGGGAACCTTAAACTTTTATAGTTCTAAGAAAAGAAGTAAGTGATTTTATCCTTTTTCCACATGAAATTCCTCCCTCTTGACATGTTTATCATGCATGGTTAGTAAGAATTATACAGGATTTAAGGTAGAACTCATGTATAGAAGTTAAAATTCAAGAGAAACAAAGCTGATTATGTTGATTTTATTGTCAGAGCATATTTTTGTACCCATGATTTCATAACCCTAGAAGAGGAATTAGGGAAAGTGTAAACCATGAAATTTGTAGCTTTGTGCCCCATCTAAATTTATGTAAAACAATTTTGCTTAATTGGTGTGTGTGAAGAACTATGGCTCCTTCATTAGGGCTGGTGCATAACCTACTAAAATCTCCTCAATCTGGCAGTTTTCATATAGTTTTATGGCCTTATGTACTGAATTAGACAAATTTTAAAATATGAAATTCATAGGGTTTCATCCCCTCTAAATACTTGTAAAGTAATTTTGCTTAATTGGTTTGTGGAAAGTGAGATACCTCTTTAATTGTGATGAACCCTGAACCTAATGAAACCTCTTTCATCTCTTAGTTTTATTTTTCAAGAATTTCATGGCCATAGAGTAGGAATTTGGTAATGTTCCAAACTTGAAATTTTTATATTTATGTCCATGATACATTACTATAAAATATTTTTTCTAAATATATCATGGTTGATGAGATATTGCTCATTTATTTTGACTGATTCTCAATGTGTTGAAACCTGTTTACCTTAAGATTGATCATTTGTTTTTATGACATTATAAACTAAATTAGACAATGTATAAAACATGAAAAATGTTCCTTTATATGTTTTTAACCTTGGTAAATAAGTTTTGCATTTGGATTTGTACAATTTGAGATATACCCAAAAATGTAAAACCTATTTAGACTAAGATGACATTGAAATAGGGCAAATTTATAAAATTAACCATAAATTATATATTGCATATTTTGGACTAAATTTTGATATGTTATACCCATATATGTCTAGTTTAATTAAAAAAAAAGAATAAGGTCATTTAGATTTATGAGATAAAAGTAATTATAGAAACAACTTACCAAGTTCATGATATTTTATTAAAGCATATTTGCATAACGACATTAAAATCTTACTTTATCATCATGGATTGATTTGGTGTATTAAAATAGGTCCTCAAGGCATTGAAGATAATATTGGGAATAAGCTGGGACCATCTACGATTTAATAGCTTGAAGGAGGAGATAAGTAAATAACTAATGGTACTAAACATGTGATTGGTTAAATGTCGTGAACATATACTCAATGGAATGAAATGTTGTTCAATGAGATGATATTGTTGTATACATTGATGAAAGGGTTGTTATATTCTTGAATTATTTATTATCCTAAGAAGTTGATAAATTATGACGTAGGAATGGAAGTATGTTGTGATATGATTTGCCAAAGTTTATAGGTATTGTTATTTGTCATTATATTGCTAGAATTTTGTTGAATTTATAGTGATTTGTTAAAAGACTAATATTTAATGTTGTTGAGCAAGCAACAAAATCTTATAGCCTATGTGGCAACGATATATGATAGCCTGTGTGGCAACAACATTTGATAGCCTACGTGACAATGATATTTATAGTTTATGTGACAATCAAATATGATAGTCTATGTGGAAATGGTATCTATAGCATGTGTGGCAACAATATATGATAGCCTGTGTGTGTGGCAACAACATTTGATAGCTTGTGTGGCAATGATATCTATAGTCTGTGTGGCAATAATATATAACATCATGTGTGGCGATAACATTTGATAGCCTGTGTGATATTAAAGAGTAAAAACTCTTTATTTCGTGAATGGATATGGTGATCAGTTGTTTACATTTAATATTTGTTATGTTATTTGAGATTGAAGTATCATTATGTGTTTACTTACTGAGTATGCAAGCTTACTCCCTTGCATTAAATTTTATTTCAGGAAGAGTAGACTAAAGATTACATTCAAGTTACATTTTAAAGTTGTTGTCTAGCAGTTTGATAGAGGTTGAGTTAGTATACAGTCTATTAGTATTTTAGTTTGTTGGGTCATGTATACTTTGTTGTAAATAGTTACTTTATTATGAAACAAGATACATAGTGTGAAAAAAAAAATTAAAGGAAGATCTTTTGATGACAATGGATGGCATGAGAGAATTTTAATGATGTTGTGTCACTTTAGTATTTCATGTCTTACGAATGAGTTAGTGTGCTTACTTTAGGAATGATAAGTAAATGGGATGTCACACAAAACATTCAGTTTACAAATTTCAAACTGTTGATTTATAATAGCATATATGATTTCAAACATTTAAAGGTCTGTTCTTGAAAGCCTAAGAGCTCTAAATGCATAGAGTATTTAACAAACATTTAATCTTATAAAAATCAATTAACTAAAGATTCATATTCAAAAGCATTTAATGAAATATTTCCAAAGGTTATCGTCAAACTTATAAATATTTTTATACAGAGAAATTTTTAAAAGGAAATAAAACATACACTATGTACCATAATTATCACTCAGTTAAACTCCAGATACAAGTTAAGTTCAAATAGTCCAAAATATAAGCTAAGTCCAAGCATAAAAACAAATAACCTCAACTGACATCAGAAAGGTCCAAGTTTTCTATACAATTTTAAGATAGATGATTGGTCTCAATTAAAACTACTCTTAAGAAACCAAGAAATTTTAACACAATAATTATATGAGAGTTGAAACAAAGATAGATATTGGAAGACCCAAACTTAAGGAACCATTTAGAAGGATTAACCAAAATAATTTATAATTTGTATGTCAATTTTCATGAATTATATATGTATAATAATAAGGGCCACATCAAAAGTGATTGTAAAATCAAAAGTTCTAGATTGAAAGCATAGATTGAAAGCGCATTGAAAATAATATGATAGATAAATTAAAATTGCCTTTATAGTAAATTGTTTAAAAGAAAAGAATAATAATTTTAATTAATTAAACTATAACTACAAGAATATAGAATAAAATAATCTTTTTGTAGGGATGAATCTGAAAACAAATTCAAATAAGGATGAGAAAAAGACAAAAATGTTGTAGTTGGCTCCAAAATAAAAGGAATTGTAGTTGTTGCAGTCTAGAATTAAAACAATTTTAACATATATAAGTTGTTAGTTCCAACTAGTGGATGAACAACACATGGCTAACCAAACAAAATCAAGTAAAATAAAGTTTATCAAATATTGAAGGAGGTGTTATATTCCCTTTTTTAGCAAGATTATTGAATATGATGAACAAAAGCCAAATTAAGAAAGATGACAAATCAAAATATACATAAACAATTCAAGTAAAGTGGAAAAGGTGACTGCCTTTAATTGACAAACTGATAAACAATTGATGAGGAGGGCACGTGACAGCCAATGAAAGAATGCCAAAATATTCCACTTGTTCTGTATTTTGTGTGGGCACCAATTTTAATAGTAAAAATTAAAAGAAACAAGAAAAGTGGTCATGATTAGAAAGGCACAAAGAGGGAGACAGCCATAAACAACTCACAATAGGATTTTAGTTGCGGAGATAAAATAAGTTGAGTAGTTAAAATAATAATAATAATAATAATAGAAATAATAAATGGTTAGTGTTTGAAATAAACTGGTTTAAAGTAGTGGATAGTTAGAATTTTTTTAATGAAAACTTTATATGTATAGTTTAAGAAATTTATTTATTTTTTATAATAAAATGAGTAATATATATATATATATATATATATATAATTAAGATGAACACTTTAATAGTTTTTTAATAAAAAAAAACCTATTAATAAGGTTAAAAATTTAAAGATATTACATTCTTCTCTCTTATAAAAATTTGATCCTCAAATTTTAGATAAACAAAAATCTAACTGAATGAATGAAAATAAATAATAGATTTTAATCTAAAACATCAAACAAATGAGGATATTTGGCTCTCATTTCAGATTATCTCTGCCAAGTAGCCTTACAACTAGAATGATTACACCACAAGACTTTTACTAAGGCAATCTCCTTAGAATGAAGCTTCCTAATTTGATTGTCTGGAATTTGCACAGATTGTTTCTCATAAGAAAAATCACCTTTAAGTTGTACAGTTTGCATATGCAAAACTTGTGACCAGTTTGAAACATATTTTCTTAACATGGAAACATGGAATACAAGATGCACATGCGAAAAGTCTAGAGGAAGAGTCAATCGATAAGCCATGTCTCCAATCCTCTTAATGATATTGAATGGTCCAATGTAGCAAGGACTCAATTTTCCATTCTTCCTAAATCTCATAACTCCCTTCATGGGAGAAACTCTCAAAAACACATGATCACCAACAAAGAAGTTCACATCCCTACGCTTAGGCTCAACATAACTCTTTTGTTGACTCTGTGTAGTCAGAAGTCTATCACGGATCAAATGAACCTTGTCTAATATCTATTATATCAACTTTGGTCTCATAAGTCATCTCACTTTAACCTCATCCCAACAAATAGGTGATCTACACTTTCATCCATAGAGAACCTTATAAGCACCATCTCAATATTGGCCTGATAGCTATTGGTGTAAGCAAATTCCACTAAAGGTAAATTATTAGCCCAACTGCCACCAAATTTCATTATATAGGCACAAAGCATATCCTCTAAAGTTTGGATAGTCTCTTAGTCTGCCCATCGATCTGAGGGTGAAAAGTAGTACTAAAATGTAACTGAGTCCCTAAAGCTTCCTTGAATTTCTTTCATTAAATCAAGATGTAAACTGAGCACATGATCAGACACAATAGAAACTAGAACCCTATGAATTTTAACTATCTCATCTAAATATAATTGAGCTAATCATGAGACACTATAAGTAATCTTCACAACTAAGAAATGACCAAATTTGTCAACCTATCAACAATCACCCCAATAGAATCATAGTCCTCTCAAGTACGTGGTAAATCAACAACAAAGTCCATAAGGTCTCCCACTTCCACTATGGGATTTTCTATTATTTAAGTAACCTATAAGGTCTCTGATATTCTTCCTTAACCTGGTAACAAATTAGGAGACTAGCCAAAAACTATGCAATGTGCTTCTTCAATTCAATCCACTAGTGGAACTCTCTCAATCATTATACATCTTAATTGAACTCGGATGCCCTGTGTAAGCTGGGTTGTGTGCTTCCCTTAAAATTTCTTCTACTAGGTCTTCAACTTAGGAACAGATAATCTAAAACCATATCGAAAAACTCTATTATCACCTATCAAAAACTCCTTATTATGACCCATTTTGCATCAAAACACACCCTAAGCCAACCTTCAAGGCATCATAATACACCACATAGCCACTAACCCCAGAAGGAAGAGCTAACACCAGTGTTGTAGTTAAACGAGTATTGAGCTCTTCAAAACTTTATTCACAAGCCTTTAACCACTGAAACTTCACATTTTTCTATGTCAACTTAGTCAAAAGAGCAACAATATGAGGGAAATCTTTCACAAATTGGTCGCATATAGTATCTAACTAGACCTAGAAAACTCTGAATCTCTATCACAAATATTGGCCTAGGCTAATGGAGCACATCTTTAACCTTCTTCTAGTCAACACTCACCCCATCTTTAGATACTATATGCCTAAGGAAAGTCACACTTTCTAACCAAAAACTTGTACTTTAAGAACTTAGCATATAATTGATGTTCTCGTAGAGTATAAAGAATAAGTCTCAAATGTTGTTCATGCTTTTCCTTACTCTTTGAGTACACCAAAATATCATCAATGAACACTATCATAAATTTGTCTAAAAATGGCCTAAAGACCCTATTCATAAGGTCCATAAAAATAGTATGGGCATTAGTCAAACCCAATAACCTCATAAGAAACTCATAATGGCCATACCAAGTTTTGAAAGCAAATTTAGCTATGTCCTCCTTTTTTATCCTCAACTAATGATATCTAGAATGAAGATCGATTTTTGAAAAGTAATATGCACCCTAAAACTATTCAAACATATCATCAATGTATGGAAAGGGATACTTATTACATATTGTGACCTTGTTTAATTGCCTGTTATCTATACACAGCCTCATAGACCCATCCTTCTTCTTTAAAGACAACACTAGAGCACCCCAAGAAGAAACACTCAGTCGAATATAACCCTTATCTAGTAAGTCTTGCAATCGCTCCTTAAGCTTAGTAAGTGTCGTGCGATAAAGAAGCATGGATATAGGGTCGATTTTAGGAATAAGATCAATATTGAATTCAATCTCCCACTCTAGAGGAAAACCTGGTAAATCCTTAGGAAGCACATTAGCAAATTCCATAATAACTAGAACGTGCTCCAATTAATACCCTCTACTTTAGCATCTCTAAAATAAGCAAGATAACCCTAGCATTTCATATGCAATAGTCTCCTCGCACTAATTGTAGAACTAACGTTATATGGAGCATTACTTTGATCCCTTTAAAATTGAAACTTTGCCTTACTAGGAATCTTAAAGGTCACAATTTTGCTAAAGCAATATAAAGAGGCATGAAAAGAAGCTAACCAATCCATCCCTAGGATAACATCAAAATCAAGCATCTTTAGAATAATAAGTTTTGCAGTTAACTCTTTATCCCTGATCCTTACCATACAAGTTTTATATATTAGATCATTGTCCATAATATCTCCCATAGGTGTTGTTATAGATAAAAGATAGTCTAAAGGTATAGGAGACCTCCAAATCTCATAAAAAACTATGGAGAGACAAAAAAAAAATGTGTGGACCCAGGATTAAACAACACTCTAGCATAGGTAATATACCGATAATAACTGCATTAGATCCTGAGCATCTTGTTAGGTCATCTAGCATGTTCTCTCCTACTAAATGCATGTCCCTAAGCCTAAGTAGATCTTTTGCACCATTTATACCACCTTGACCATGACTACTAAAGCCTCAACCTCTGCCACCATATTAGCAAATTGGCTGAGCCTAAATAGTAAGTGGTGGAAATATTACCTGACTAAATCCCTATACTATCCTAAGTTGAAGGGTAATCCCTCCAACGATGTCCCATCTATCCACATCCAAAGCAAGCTCTCATCACCTAATGTCATGGATGACCACCATGAGATTTACCATAATGATGACATGTGGTACTAGAGAAACCAATAATGCTCTTACTGTAGGGTGGACCACCTATATGAGATAACTTTCCCTGACTCTATCTACCTCTAAAATATTGAAACCCAGTCCCTCTTGATGTTTGTGAACCTTACCTACCCCTAATAAGATCCTTGACCACTCTATAGCTACTATTCCTGTAATAGTGGCCACTTTGACCCTCACTCCTATGTCACTTGTACTGCTTACGAGCCTTGCACTCATTATTAAACATCTTTATCTATTTAGTTTAATCAACAACCTCCTTAAAGGTAAGAAGATCTAAAAAAGCAATACAATCAGCTAGCTTATCACGCAATCCCTACTCAAATCTTTGTGCCTTTTTATACACATCAACAATCAAATGCTTGACAAAACGAGCCAATTTAGTGAACTTCGCCTCATATTCTACAACTGTCACACCAACCCTACTATTCTAATGCCTTAAACTCTCTAGCCTTCGCATCCTGAATACTCTCAGGTAAGAATCACTTTAAGAAGAGAGTGTAAAATTGAAGCCTCAGAAAAGACCCTTAGCTCTACCATTCTTCTTTAATGAATACCAATCATGAGCAACCCCCTCAAGCTGATGCCTTACTATAAGTACCATGATGCCCTACTATAAGTACCATCATCAAATTAGTACAGCCTATAACCTTATAGCACTAGTCCATATTATCAAGAAAGCCCATAAGATCTGTAAAAAAATCCTTACTAGAAAATCTCTTTGGCTTAAGTTAATAAAATCACTAGTAATGCCAAACTGAGTTTTATTCTGGTGGAAGTAATAGGAAGTATAACTACAATTTGTTGCTAATGATTTGTGATCAACCTAGAGATTGCCTTAATAGGCCGATTAACTCCCTGTAATCCTACAACCAAGTCTGCTATAGTAACTATGATGGAACTAGGTGCCTCAAAAGGTACAGGTTAAGAAGAGGCTCCAATTGGTTATGCTCATGCAACTGGTGAATTGGCTGCTCAACCATAGTTTGACGCTTTATGGTGATAGTCACTTTTACCCTACCCCTAGCCATGACCTTTTTACTATGAGGCATAATTGTTATTCATGTAATAGAATCTGAAGGTGTGAGTGAAATAAATAATAAAAAGGACAAAAAAAAAAGTATAGACAAAACACAGATATATAAAAGTAATAAATAATAAAGTAACACAATGGTGTCTTATACTTCGCAAGTTTACAAGACTTGAACCTAAATATCTAATATAAACTTTGTCATGACCCAATTAAAGACCATGATCGATGCATAAATTAAAGTTACCTTAATCTATGCAAGCCTAGACAATAAATATATTTCTAATGATACGAAGAAATAAAATGATTAATGATTATTAACTTGAATAACGTAGTCTCTGAATCCCCAAAAAAATAAATTTGAACAAGTAATAAAAAAAATGAAAGAATCCCAAAAATAAATGATGAAGTCTCTACATAATAGAACCAAATAAATCATTCAAACAATTGTAATAAAAGTTAGCCCAAGAAAAATGATGTTCTGGCATAGACAATAAACATCACAAATGGATAAAATCAATCCTCTAAAGAAAGCATACCAAAGTTTGATCCAACTATAGATATTTAATGATTTGAAAAAAAAAGAAAGAGCAGATATGGATTAAACTAATGCTCAGTGAATGATAATTATAGCACACAACAAGATAGGAACATGCAAACTCTAGAATAATTTCACAATAGTTTGTATTTCTAAACATGCTAATGATACAAACAATTAAAAACTAATTTAAACAATTAAACTAATAAAGGTTTCAAATCAATATTTAATTCATTTAAACTAGTAAAACATTTCAAGACAAAATATTTTGGTATAGTACTTCAGGGTAATGATATTCCACATCACCAAAAGCCTATATAGTAAGCACGCTACTAAATAATCAGATATAAATAACCTCCTCCACAAATATTAATGAATGACTCTAATGCAATACTTAATGAATTATGATGCATAATAACAAGTAATGCAACCCTATTGTCATGATGGTCCACAAGGCGAGGCCCACATAACAATTAAACAAATATAGATAACCGAATACTAAATATCAATTTAAAAATTAAAACGCATTCAAATAATATCATAATACAATAGATCACAAAAATTTAGATCTTAGTAACGATTATATGAATAATGTAGCTCAGAAATTAGATAGCAACAATTCAGAATTAAAATATTTCTGAATCAATATATTAAATCAAACACATTCAAAGCATTCAATTTACAAATTTCAAACTGTTGATTCAAAGTAGCAGATATGATTTCAAACAGTTAAAGGTCTATTCATGAAAACCTAAGAGCTCTAAATGTATAGAGTACTTAATAAATATTTAATCTAACAATTCATAAATAATAATAAAACAAGCGATAAAATCAATTTACTAAAGATTCATATTTAAAAGCATTTCATAAAATATTTCCAAAGGTTATTGTCAAATATATAAATATTTTTATGCTAAGAAATTATTAAAAAGGAATAAAACATATGTCATGTACCCTAATAATCACTCACCTAAACTTCATATGCAAGCTAAGTTCAAATAATCTACAATATAAGTTAAGTCCAAGCACAAGAAGAGATAACCTCAACTGACATCAAAATGATCTAAATTTCCTATACAATTTTAAGATAGATGATTGGTCTCAATAAAAGCTACTCTTAAGAAATCAAGAAATTTTAACACAATAATTATATGAAAGTTGAAACAAAGATAAATATTGGAAGACCCAAACTTAAGGAACTAATTATGAGAATTAACCAAAATAATTTATAATTTGTATGCCAATTTTCATGAATTATATATATAATAATAAAAACCACATCAAAAGTAATTCCAAAATCAAAAGTTCTAGATTGAAAGCGTATTGAAAATAATATGATGGATAAATTAAAATCACCTTTATAATAAGTTGCAAGAAATAAAAGAATAATAATTTTAATTAAACTACAACTAAAAGAATATGGACATATTAATGTAAATTGATTGTAAATAATAATAACCTCATAATAAGAAAAATACATGCATAAGGATAATGAAAGAAGCGACCCATGTAAAGAATAAAATAATCTTTTTGCAGGGATGAATCTGGAAACAAATTCAAATAAGGATGAGAAAAAGGCAAAAATGAGCGACCCATGTAAAGAACAAAATAATCTTTTTGCAGGGATGAATCTGGAAACAAATTCAAATAAGGATGAGAAAAAGGCAAAAATGATATAGTTGGAACCAAAAGAAAAGGAATTGTAGTAGTTGCAGTCTAGAATTAAAACAATTTTAATATCTATAGGTTATTAGTTCCAATCGTTGGATGAACAACACATGGCCAACCAAACAAAATCAAGTAAAATAAAGTTTATCAGATATTGAAGGAGGTGTTCTATTTCTGTTTTTAGCAAGATTATTGAACATGATGGAAAAAAAAAAAGCCAAAATGAGAAAGATGACAAATCAATATATATATATATATATATATATATATA
>CATIWR010251382.1:0-44912 GCA_949677035.1 Omphalea diandra
GGTTCGGTTCAAACCGAACCGAATTTATGAAAACCGAATAGACCGAATTTAGTTTAAATTCAAACCGAACTGAACTGAAATTTAAGTTAAACCGAAGTAAACTGAACCAAAAAAAATCGGTTTGGTTCGGTTCGGTTTTCGTTTTTGGGCTCAATGGGTTGTTGGGCTTTTTTTATCTTATATAAAATAATTTATTTTTAGTTTTTTAAACTCAAATTAAAAAAAAATTAAAAAAAATTCCACAAATTTGGTTTATTCGGTTTTCTTAATTTTAAACCGAACCGAACCGAATTTACTTTAAAACCGAACCAAATAGACCGAATTCACTCGGTTCGGTTCGATTTTTCGATTTCGGTTCGGTTTTGCTCACCCCTAGTCAGCGTAATAAAAACTAGTTAATTTTAAAGAGATAATAAGTAAGAGAGTGATGACATAATCATTTAGTTAAATGACAATATAGAAAAAATATCACAAGGTAAACATGGTTTTTAATTCTCAAAATGGAAAATAATTTTTATTCTTATAGCAATAGAAAATATATTTTTTTTAAAGAAACATAGAAAATATTTTACAAAAAAAAACTGAAAATGAAACATTGTTTTCCATGAGTAAATGCACTTTATTTGCTTATAATTCATAATTTTTTAATACAAAAATTTAGGCAAAGCCTCAATTTAGTTATAAAAAGTTGATCATAAGATACGCCAATTGCATCATGAAGATGTAAGAGAAGCAACCATTAGGAAGCACATTAAAAAGGTGATTCCTAATAAGAAAATAAACTTTTATAATCAACTAACTAGTTCACAAGAAAATTAGCTCCTCAATAAGTGTATTGTACTATCACTTACCAAGGCTAAAGTAGAAGATTCTTGATTTTGTTTACAATAGTGTTGTGTGCATTCATCACTAAAGCCTTCCTATAGATTATCTCTATTGGCCCTTATGCACCAAGAAGGAGGCATTGATAGGCCCTTATGCACCAAGAAGGAGGCATTGAATTGGTGATAAATTTAAATTTTAAAGTTAATGAGTGATTAAAAGATAAGAAAAGGGAGAAGAGAGGAATCGAGACATATGAAATTTATAGTGGTTTGGGTATTAACCAATCCTACGTCCATCTCTAATTATCCATTTAGGTATTTCATTATCACTCAAACTTATCAATGTTTAAGTCCATGCCCAACCCAAGTCACGTGTGTTTATGTCTAACACACAACCTTACATTCAATTTCCTAACTAACTAAATCCTTCACAAGTGTTTAAGCTTACCTTAAACCTTTACAAAGGAATCAATATACCCTTAACAACTAAAGTACAATGAGAGGCTTTAAGAATTCAATCTGCAAGAGTTTGGACATAATAAATGTTCGAATGAGTGGCAGATGAGACAACCCAAGAGGGGGTTGAATTAATGCGAAAGCAATAAACAAACACAAATCAACACAAGGAATTTATAGTAGTTCGACAAGGTACCTACTCCACTCTCCAAACTTTCACTTAGGCCTTTTCAATTCCTTTTACAGGCTCAGGAACAACCTTTCCCTTTTCAAGGCTCAAGGATAACCTTCCATTTTATAGGCTCAAGGACAACCTTTCTCTCAGTATTTTTCTAGGCATAATACCAATCTTTATAACCACTAGCAATGATGAATCCAAGCAATGTCAAATGCCTCTTAATTAGGCAATAAATATACTATTAATGCAAAAGAAAATCTACTTTCAAAAAGAGTAATAAAGTAATCTTACTCTACCCAAAAATGCAAGCAACACCCAAAAGGATTGCACAAATAGTTACAAAGATGTTCACACTTGTTCACAAAGTTTCTAACCTTTCTAACTTTTTTTCTAGTATTAAAAAATGCTCCTTATATAGCCAAACTCTCAAACTAGCCATTAGAATAGTGGATATTAAGTCTGACATCTTTTCTGTAAAACTAATTATTAGAGATGACAACACCCGTTGTTCTTCAACAACCCCATTGAATTTGTAACAATTAGTTCCAACACCTATTGATTATCATTCAACACCGATTGGCTTTAACTACAACGCCTGTTACAGCATAAGCAATGCTCATTGTTCATTTCTAGAAAGCTTGAACTTTGTGCTATGTTTTTCAAACTTTGCATAGTTCTTTTTCACACCTGTTAAGCAATTTACAATGCCTGTTGGAAACTCCTTTAATGCTTTTTAAGAAAGGCCAATGCCTGTTTTGAGTTTTAGAAGATGTAGCTCAAGTTTGGACATTTTTTCAATGCCTGTAATGAATACGCATTGCTTGTTATTTGGCTAAATCAATGCCCATTATGAAACTTCAAAACCTATGGTGAGGTCAACCTATAGTAGTTCTCCAATGCCTGTTGCAAAGGGAAATTGCCTAGTGCGAGGTCTAGAAGATTTTGGCAATTTGCAACATCCAATCAGCATCCATTGTTAATCCTTTAATGCCCATTGAATGATCTAATTGAGAGATGTTCAATGCCTGTTGAACTTTCACAATGCCCATTAAACTTATTTTGGCCCTTTAACGTTCATTGGATCTTAGGGTCACATGTTTTTTAAACATTCTCCCCCTAGCATTCGCAACAATCTCCCATTTTTAAACGATGACAAAACCAAGATGCTTTGACATCTAAAATACAAAACTTAAACATATAAAGGATACCAAATGTTAAAACACAAAACTACAAAGAAGATATCAAACAAATTACATACCAATCAAAATATCCACACAAGGCTTGATACCAAATATACTACATAAGATGCCAAATGTTGGATGTTAAGAACATAGATGATACCAAGTGTTATGTTATGCAAATAATGATACCAAACAAAGCAATCAAAGCATCCAAAACTTCTCTCCTTTTTGTCATCATGATAAAAAGATATATAAAAATTCTCCCTAAAAAAAGTTCTCCCCCTTATAAACAAACAAAGATTGTCTTCTTAAAATCTAGACCAACTTCCTAAAAAATAAAGCAAACATGATGGTACCAAAAATATAGAACAATTAGAAAAGGAAAACTCCCCCTATCCTTATACTTTCTTTTAACAAATCACCCAAGACATTCAAACACAAATTTAGTTGACATAACTTGAGGTTACATGTTCTCTTCACAAATTAAGGAAAGCAAGAAAGAAAAGATAGTTTTTAGAGATTAAAAAAAAAATTCATGCTAATACCATTCTTGGTTCATAAAACAAACTCCTCCTCAGCAAAAACAAGTTAAACAAAACAAAAAAGAGGGATAAAGATACAATAGGGTTAATGGTATATGTTCTACAAAAATACAAATTTCTCTTCAAAATCTACAGCTCCAATCACCATTTGATTCTCCATTTTAAGTAGGGGGTGAGGAGTTTCCAAACCTATAAAATTAAACTTTCTTTGGTATCCATGTTCTCTTGGGTCCATAAGGGTTAATAACATAAACATGCTCATATATCAACCTAGCATAATAAAAGTATGCTTTATGGCTAAAGTTTCCACAATAAAAGCATTAAATGAATGCTTTCTTCAGCTCTTGTGAGGAGCAAGTGTGAGGTGGCTCCCTAAAGGATTGGTGCCTAAAATGTGAAGGAACCCTTGCATCCTTGACATGTCTAGTTTCATAAATAAAAGCATGATTTGCCTTTGGCCTGTGAGAGTGAGGGTGAGAGCTGCTATGATTATGCACACATGATTTAGATAAAGGTGAACGAGTTCTAGCTTTGGTAGAAGCTCTCACAAACTTTGGCTTTGAAGTGGAAGGGTTACAATGATCAAAACCTAAGCAATGTCTATCTCCTAAAGTCCATTAAGAGCCCAAAATAAGATAAAGTTTTTCTTTTCCTTTTGTAAAAGAGGCAAGTGAATCCTTCAAAGTTGAGATCTCTTTCTTTAGACTCTCAATTTGAGAAGACAAATTTCATAAAATTTCTTTTCTTGGATCAAAGCCTCATTTTCCTTTTTGTAATAGCTCAAACATTTCTTTTGTTCCACCAATTTAGTTTTCAAAATTTTATTTCTTTCAAAACTTTTATTAAGATCATTGTTGATGAACTTTAAGGGTCTCAATAAGATTTTCAATAGCAAACATATTTTCAAACTCTTGACATCCTCATCTAAATCAATATCAACAAAGCTAGAACATACATGTTTTGAAGAGCTCTCTTCTAAGGCCATGAGGCAGAGATTGGTTCTTTCTCTTATCCTTGTCCTTAGCCCTTTTTCATCCTTACTTGGTTTAGATGCACTATAGTCATCTTAAGTGGCTTTATTGGCTTTCTACTTCTTCTTGCCCTTCTTTTCAGCTCTAACTTTTGGGCAGTCTGCTTTCACATGGCCAAGCCTTCCACATCCATAACATTCAATCTACTCAAGCTTGCCTTTGCCCTTCTTCTTTAACATCCTTCTAAATTTATTTGTTAAGAGGGTTATCCACTTTTCATCTAGCTCTTCATCATCTGAGTTATGGCACTTAGAAGTTCCTTTAAGTGTTATCCCAATCTTCTTCTTATTTGCATCCTCAGATATAGATAGAGCTTCTCTAATCAGGCTTATCTCATAGTTAATGAGATTTTCCCATAACTCATCAAGTGGCATGATCTTTAAATCCTTTGAATCCTTAAGAGAGGTGATCTTGCTAAGCCACTCCTTAGGTAGACACCTCAAAACTTTCTTCACAAGTACTTCATTAGTCATTGTCTTCCCAAGAGCTTTCATTTCTCCAATAATCTTAATGAACTTATCATAAATTCTTGAGATTGTTTCATCAGGCATCATAAGGAAGGTTTCATACTAAAAAAATGAAGGTCTCCATCTTGTTTTCCTTTACCTAATTTGTTCCTTCATGTGTGATCTCTAAAGCCTCATAGATTTCCTTGGTAGTAGACTTCATGCTCACTTAGTTGTACTCACTTCTGCTTAAGACACAAAGAGCATGTTCGTCTTGTCATTGTTAGCAACTTACCTTTTTTCTTTATCAGACATCTCAATAATATCCTTTTTTTATTTAAGTCTCATTAATAATTATTTTTCATTGGAGTGTATGGTCCTTTCTCTACAATTCTCCATAACTCAATGGATTCAAATTTGAGAAAGTAATACATTCTACTCTTTCAAATACTAGTAGTTTGGTTTATTGAAGAATGAAAGTCTCATAACTAATTATCCTTCTAATCCATGCTCATTTTAGGCTGTTATGATCGTGTCCCTCTTACACTTAAGCTTCAAAAGAGGTTAGGCTCTAATATCAATTGTTGGAATGAGTGGTAAATGAGGCAACCTAAGAGGGGGTGAATTGGGTTGTAAATAAAAATATAAACAAGTAATGTAAAAGTAAAAGACAAACATAAATGAACATAAGAATTTTATAGTGATTTGACAAAATGCCTACTTCGCTCCCCAAGCTTTCACTTAGGCCTTTTCAATTCCTTTTATAGGCTTAGGAACAACTTTTCCTTTTTCAAGGCTCAAGGACAACTTTCCTTTTACCAGCTCAAGGATAATTTTTCCCTTAGTATTTTTCTAGGCACAATATCAACCTTTACAACCATTAGCAAGGATGAATCCAAGCAGTGGCAAATGCCTCAAAATTTGGCAGCAAATACACTATTAGTGCTCAAGAAAATATACTCTCGAAAAGAGTAACAAAGTAATATCACTCAACCCAAAAATAAAAGTAACACTCAAAATGTTTGCACAAATAGTTATAAAGATGTTCACTCTTATTCACAGGGTTTCTAACCTTTCTAACTTTTTTTGTCTAGTCTTAAAAAATGCTCCATATATAGCCAAACTAGAAAACTAACCGTTGGAATAGTTGATGTTAAGTCTGACAGCTTTTCTGCAAAACTAGTCATTGAACATGACAACACTCATTATTCTTCATCAACCCCATTGAACTTATAACGATTAGTTCTAATGCCTGTTGATTATCATTTAGCGTTCATTGGCTTTGACTACAATACCTGTTGGAGCAAGAGCAATGCTCGTTGTTCATTTTCAAAAAGCTTGAACTTTGTGCAATGTTTTTCAAACTTTGTATAATTATTTTTCACGCTTGTTGAGTAATTCACACTCCCTATTGAAAACTCCTTAAACGCTTATTGAGAAGAGTTAATGCTCGTTTCACATTCCAGAAGCATTAGCACAATCTTGGACACTTTTTCAACACTTATTGTGAATATGCATAGCTTGTTGCTTGGCTAGATCAACGTTTGCTATGAAAATTCAATGCCGGTAGCGAGATCCAAAACAACTCAACCTATAGTAGTTCTAAAATGCCTAATGCAAAGGGATAATGCCCGTTGCGAGGTCCAAAAGACTTTGGCAATTTACAACATCCAATCCACATTCATTGTTCATCCTTTAATACCTATTGAATGGTTCAAAGCTCATTAGGAGATGTTCAATGCCTGTTGAACTTGTGTAATATCTATTGAACTTGTTCTAGCCCTTTAACGTTCTTCGAGTCTTGGGTTCACATGTTCTCCAAACATTCTTCCCATAGCATTCATAACAATCTTCTTTTTTAATGTTCATTGTGCCTGTTCAAATCATCCAAAAACACTAAAGTACAAATATTAGAACTTCTCTTGGTTTTGTTATAATTTTGTTATCATTTAAACACACAATTCAAAGTAAAAGAGTGAGTCCAATGCCTCAAGCTTATATGTTCTCCAAACATTCTCCCCTCAGCATTCACAATAATCACTCCCTTTTTGAATGATGAAAAAACCAAGATGCTTTGATACCAAAAATACAAAACTTAAACACACAAAAAATACCAAATGTTAAAACACAAAACTACAAATAAGATACCAAACAAAACACATACCAATCAAAATATCCACACAAGGCTTGATACCAAATATATCACATAAGATAGCAACTATTGGATGTTAAAAATATAGATGATACCAAGTGTTATGTTATGCAAATAAATGATACCAAACAAAGTAATCAACTATGTTATGCAAATAAGTGATACCAAACAAAGTAATCAAATCGTTCAATCAAAGCATCCAAAACTTCTCCTCCTTTTAGTCATCATGACAAAAAGATATACAAAAATTCTCTAAACAAAAAAAAATGTTATCCCCCTTATAAACATATAAAGATTATCTTCCTAAAATCTAGACCAACTTTCTCAAAATAAAACAAACATTATGGTACTAAAAATACAAAACAATTAGCAAAGGAAAACTCTTCCTATCTTTATGCTTTCTTCTAGTAAATCACCCAAGATATTCAAACACATTCAATTGACATAACTTAGAGTTACATGTTCTCTTCACAAATTAAGGAAAACAAGAAATGAATGTTAGTTACTAGAGATTCCAAAAAAAAAAAAAAAACAAACTGATACCGTTATTGGTTTATAATACAAACTCTTCCTCAATAAAAGCAAGTTAAACAAAACAAAAAAAAAGGATAGAGATACATTAGGGTTAATGATTCCAATTAATACCCATTATTGTGTTCTCTAAAAATATAAATTTCTCAATCAACATTTGATTCTCTATTTTGAGCAAAGGGTGAGGAGCTTCCAACCTTGTAAAATTAAACTTCTTTTGATACCCATTTTCTCTTGGTTTCGTGGGAGTAAATAGCATAAACATGCTCATCTCTAAACCTAGCATAGCAAAAGTATGCTTTATGGCCAAAATTTTCACATTAAAAGCATTGTCAAATGAATGGTTTCTTTAGCCCTTTTTGCAGAGCAAGTGTGAGGTGACTTTCTAAAGGATTGGTGCCTAAAACGTGAAGGAACTCTTGCATTCTTGACATGCCTAGTTCTATAAAAAAAGAAAAAAGGCATGATTTACCTTTGGCCTGTAAGAGTGATGGAGAGAGCTGTTATGATTATGCATATGAGATTTAAATGAAGGTGAATGAGTTTTAGCTTTGGTAGAAGCTCTCATAAACTTTAGCTTTGAAGTGGAAGGGTTATAATGATTAAAGCCTAAGCCATGTCTATCTCTTGAAGTCTTTTGAGAGCCCAAAATAAGATCAAGTTTTTCTTTTCCTTTTGTAAAAAAGGCAAGTGAATCCTTCAAAGTTGAGATCTCTTTCTTTATACTCTCATTTTGAGAAGTCAAAATTTCATAAAATTTCTCTTCTTGGTGTAAAGCGTCATTTTCCTTTTGTAACAGCTCAAAACTTTTCATTAGTTCCACCAATTTCATTTTCAAAATTTTATTTATTTCGAAAGTTTTATCAAGATCATTGTTGGTGGATTTTAGGGTCTTAATAAGATTTTCAATAATAAACATGTTTTCTAAAACTTGATCATCCTCATATAAAACACAATCAAAAGAGCTAGAACATACCTATTTTGAAGAGCTCTCCTCCAAAGCCATGAGGCAGAGATTGGTTCTTTCTCTTCTCCCTGTCCTTGGCTTTTTTGTATCCTCACTTGGTTCAGATGCATTAAAGTCATCTCAAGTAGCTTTATAGGCTTTCTTCTTCTTCTTGTCCTTCTTCTTAGCTCTTGCTTTTGGGTAGTCTGCTTTCACGTGGCCAAACCTTCCACATCCATAGCATTCAATCTGCTCAAGCTTGCCTTTGTCCTTCTTCTTTAATATCCTTCTAATTTATTTGTTAAAAAGGTTATCTGCTCTTCATCTAGCTCTTCATCATTTGAGTTATGACATTTCGAAGTAACTTTAAGTGATATCCCATTCTTCTTCTTATTTGCATCCTTAAATATGGATAGAGCTTCTCTATTCGGGCTCATCTCATAGTTAATGAGATTTCCTAGCAGTTCATCAAGTGGCACGGTCTTTAAATCCTTTGAATCCTTGAGAGAGGTGACCTTGCCAAGCCACTCCTTAGGCAGACATCTCAAAACTTTCCTCACAAGTTCCTCATTAGTAAATGTCTTCCCAAAGCCCTTCATTTCTCCAACAATCTCAATGAACTAATCATACATTCTTAAGATTGTTTCATCAGGCTTCATAAGAAAGGTTTCATATTAAAAATGAGAGTCTCTATCTTGTTTTCTTTTACTTAATTTGTTCCCTCATATGTGATCTCTAAGGCCTCCTATATTTCCTTGGCAGTAGACTTCAAGCTCACTTTATTATACTCACTTTTACTTAAGGCACAAAAGAGCATATGGATGGTCTTGTCATTGTTAGCAACTTGCCTTATTTCTTTATCAGACATCTCATTAATGTCCTTTTCTATTTAAGTCACATTAGCAAATGTTTTCATTGGAGTTTATGGACTTTTCTCTATAATTCTCCATAACTCAATTGATTCAAATATGAGAAAGTAATACATTATACTTATCCAATACTATAGTCTATTCCATTGAAGAATGAGGTCTCATAACTGATTGTCCTTTTTGTCCAAGCTCATTTTGGGCTACCATGATCGTGTCCCTTTTACACTTAAGCTTCAAAAGTGGTCATGCTCTAATACTAATTATTAGAATGAGTGGTAGATGAGGCAACCTAAGAGGGGGTGGATTATGTTGGCCCTAGGCACCAAGAAGAGAGAGGGAGGGGAGTTGAATTGCTATATAAAAATTAAAACAAGAAGTCGAAAGTAGACACAAGATTTATAGTGGTTCGGGTATAATGGACCCTATGTCCACTCCCCAATTCTTAGCAATTGGGTGTTCCATTATCTACCAATGGTGTTTTCAAGCTCACACCAAACTTTTACACTTGTGTTTTGAAGGCTCACACAACAACCTTTACACTTGTGTTTTTACAGGCTCACACAACAATCTCTCTTAGTGTTTTTACAAGCTCATATTGCAACCTTTACAAATGATGTTTATGCTCACACCAAACAATGTCTAAAAGAATAGAAAAGATTGAGTAGCAAAATTGCAAAAGTTTGGTTATAAAGTTATTAATTCTCTTTCTTTTACATCTGTTTGGTGAGCTATTTATAGCCTCTACCCACCAAAGAGATGTTGCAATAAAACTGGTATAAAATCTTCAAGGTATGCTAGATAGATTCTGCATTAATTACTTGTCAGGCTCAAGTCACGGTCGTTGCTGCTCATTCGCAGTCGCAAATTCTAAATTTTCATACGGGAGCTAAAACTTATGGCGAAAAACCCTATTTGTGTCTAACGGCTAGTCCACGTGTCTTTTTGCCATTGGTTCACCAGGAAAATATAGTCGTTGTGTTTCTTTTACTAACAAATGTACCAGTCGCGAATTTTTTTGTGCAGGCCGTGACTTAGGACGTGAATTCATCTACCAGAAATTGTATCTTCCATTTTAGGAATCGTGGTCGCTACCAATAAGTTTCCTTTGCGATTTTTTCTTTCAACGATCACCTGGGACATTTGTCAAGCTTTGGTTGTGGACCTATTTCCCTCTTGAGGCTTTTCGAAAATCATGGTCGCGACTATGATGTGACATAGACCACGAATCAGTCTGTCATTTTTGGACTCCTTCTTTTGGGTGAGTTGCGATCAAGAATGGCTTCGCGATTTCATCTGTCTGATTTCTAGCAAGTCTTCTCATGGAACGCAGTCGCGAATCTGAGATTGCGATCGTGATTTACAAGTCAACTTGGAGTTTAAGAGTGTCATCCATCTTCACTTGAAGATCCTACAAATTTATGCAAAACAACACTTAAATAAGCCATTAATAATGATCAATCTCCTTTGTCAAGATCAAAAGAGTTCCTAGACTTAGGATTAATCCTCCTAGTCCAACAGATAGGGTTGTAAATAAAAACACAAACAAGTAATGCGAAAGCAATAAACAAACACAAATCAACATAAGGATTTTATAGTGGTTCAACAATATGCATACTCCACTCCTCAAGCTTTCACTTAGGCCTTTTCAATTCCTTTTGCAAGTTCATGAACAACTTTTCCCTTTTCAAGGCTTAATGACAACATTCCCTTTTATAATCTTAAGGACAACCTTTCCCTTGATATTTTTCTAGGCACAATTCTAACATTTGCAACCACTAGCAAAGATGAATCCAAATAATGTCAAATGCCTCTCAATTAGGTAGCAATACATTATTAGTGTTCAAGAAAACATATTTTGAAAAAGAGTAACAAATTAATCTCTCTCTACCTAAAAAAAAAAGCAACACCTAAAAGGTTTGTACGAATAGTTACAAAGATGTTCATACTTGTTCATAAGGTTTTTAACCATTTTAACTTTTTTCTAGCCTTCAAAAATGCCCTTTATATAGCCAAACTCCAAAACTAGTTGTTGGAATAGTTGATGTTAAGTCTGACAGTTTTTATATAAAACTAGTCATTGAGATGACAACATTCATTATTCTTTATCAACCTTCATTAAACTTGTAACAGTTAGTTCTAATGCTTGTTGATTATCATTCAATGCCTTTTGGTTTTGACTACAATGCATGTTGGAGCAAGAGCATTGCCTGTTGGAGCAAGAGCATTTCCATAAAGCCTAAACTTCAAACTTTGCACAATTGTTTTACATGCCCATTGAGCAATTCGCAATGCCCATTATAAACTCCTTCAACGCCTATTAAGAAGGGTTAATGTCTGTTTTGAGTTCCAGAAACTTTTGCTCAAGTTTGGACACTTTTTCAATGTTTATTGCAAATATGCAACACTTGTTGCTTAGCCAAATCAATGCTCATTGCGAAACTTCAACATCCATGGCAAAGTCCATCACAGCTCAACCTGAAGTAATTCTCTAATGCCTAATGCATGGGGACAACACCCGTTGCGAGGTCCTGAAAACTTTAGCGATTTGCAACATCTAATCAAAGTCCATTGTTCTTCCTTCAATGCCCATTGAATGGTCTAATGCTTGTTGGGAGATGTTTAACGCCCGCTGAACTTGTACAATGCCCATTAAACTTATTTTGGCCCTTTAACATTTATCGAGTCTTAGGGTCACATGTTCTCCAAACATTCTCTTCATAACATTCATAATAATCTCCTCCTTTAACGTTCGTTGGGTATGTTCAAATCATCCAAAAACACAAAAGTATAAACATTAGAACTTTTTTTGATTTTGTTATAGTTTTGTTATCATTCAAAACACATAATTCAAAGTAGAATAGTGAGTCCATTACCTTGAGGTTACATGTTCTCTAAACATTTTTTCCCTAGCATTCATAATAATAAATAGCCATTCTATTACATTTAAAGCCAATTAATGGAGTATTTCTGGGTTTCAACCCCTAAATAGTCGTTACTAATAAATTAGCACCAAATCTCCAAAAGTTTGATAGGAAATCATGCAATAATGCTTGTCAAATGAATTTCACAGACGAAATGCCCCAAATGTTATCATAATCTATATTTAATGATGAGGATTTCTATTTCATGGTCATGATCTTTATATGTGTCTTTCGATTAGTGACACATATCATTCATTCATTCCTTCCTTAACTAGTTGTTGCAATTCTCTATTTTGGTTCAATGATCACGATTGTGACATCCTAATTCTAGATTATAATCTTAAAATGTGCTAGATTAAAGGGTCAAAACTTCCACCACATATTAGCTTACTATTTTTATGCCAAAGTGGATCCTAGGTCATGGTCACGACCTTGAGAATCGCAGTTGTGATCTTTAAATTATCAAATGGCTACTTAGACACATGACATGCTTTAAATGGATTCCGGAGTGGCCATTGGAATTCTTTTTAAAAAATTTAAAGGTTCTAGTAACAAGCTCAGAATCTTGATTATGATTAACCTTTTATGTTGGAGTTCTTGGTCATGATGCTCATTGCATTCTCATTTGTTTCTTCGGTTCCAAGTTGAAACTTAACAACAGTCGCAACTTACAAGCTAATTTTTGCCTTTTGGAGTTTTTGTTTTCTTTTAACTTCCTAACTTATTCTAACTTTATTTCTTGTCAAATCAACACTTGATACAACTATTAGTAACCTTTATACTAACTTATAAAGATTAAAAAAATGAGATTTGACCAACTTAGTTTAATAATCTCTTTTTTGGTATTTTGAAAACTTTAGTTTGATTTTGTTAAGGGAAATAACATCTATAATGTGTATTATACCATATTGTACCATTTTACATGTTAAGAAAAGTTAAATGTAATAAATGCTTAAGTTTGCATAAAATGTCAAAAACTAAATATAAGAAATATTATGCAACTCCCTCTCAATTGAAGCTCACCCTTAACATATTATCTCTACATCATATATAACATTATTAATCAATAGGGAATCCACTTTATACACTTCTCTCCCCTTTGGTTGAAAAGGAATTAGAAGGGGGAAGCATAAACAAGGAAAAAGATACAAATGAGAAGGGAATGCCATAAAATTAGCCATTCAATCATCAATTCAAATATAAACAAGAGATAACATAATTGAAATTTCCAATCATTCATTCAAATATGAAGAGATAAAATATGAAGAAAATAATGGAGATCAAATAAGCAATAAATTGAAATTTTCATTAAGTAAAACAAACAATCACTTGTAAAATTAAAAACATAAACACATAAATGTTTGATTACAACATGGATGGCCAAAATGGTTTGACTAAAAAAGAAAATAAAGATAAAAAAATTAGAAAAATAGAAAAGACAAAACGACAACTAAAACAAAGAAAAGCAAAAAATGGTTTGATCGTCAATCTAGTCACTTTCCTCCTCCTAATCCGGTAGGTAACATGGCTCAAGCTCTAATTTTACTTAAAGCTTCATAATGTCTCCATGAATATGGCTTAAGATCTTAATCTTATTCATGCGTTTGTCGAATTTCTTATCAATAGAGTCTAAGGTTACTTGAAAAATTGGAGGAATAGGAAGGGGTTATAAAGGAGGCAGCTATTCTTCTTATTCTCTTACACCATTTTTTAATATGTTCTTGGATCAATGTGAGCACTGGATTTTAGACCATAGGATCTAAGCCCAATGATAAAAAAAAAAATATTGAATTTTTCTCTCAAAATGCAAATGAGAAATTACAAAGGAAGAAGAGCTAAGCTTAAGAAATCCTTAGATTAAACCATAACTAAGCCTAAAGCCCAACAAAGCCTAATTCAAAAACCACTCCACCACTTTTTAGATGGATTTATAGTCATCTTACTTGGTTGTATAGCCAAGATAAGAACCTTAGCAAGTAGAAAATTCTAGAATGTTCGACTTGGTTGGTCAAACCTAAGTCAAACCTCTCTTTTGATCTAGACAATATAGATTGAAATACTTTAATCATCTTTGCTAAGTGTTGTGATTGTAGAAATAAAGTCAACATTTCATTGGAAGTTGAATGGAGAAGAAAACCAAAATTAGACCTTATATCGTGACTACTACCTTAACCAAACTTGGAAGAATTTTAGACAGCTTTTTTGCAGTAAGCATCACGGTGCCTATCTCGACTGCAACACTTAAATCTTTAATAATGAACACTTGAAAACCAATCAAAGAATGTCACGTGTTAATGAGTCGTTTCAAAGTTCAAGTTTCACGATCACTAGATCTATGTTGAGGTCTCAACATTCCTTTAAAACCAACCAAAGATTACACAAGTTGATTCACAGTCTAAAGTTGCAGCCACTTCTCTAGCGCGACCTGAGTCACAATTGTTACTAATGTTTCACATCTGAGATGCTTGAGCCACAAAAGAAGGTCCTAACAACTAGTTTTATGAAGAACCAATGTCATATTGCCATATGTACTAGTCGTTAGACACAAATTGATTATCATAACTATGACCAAGCAAAATCTAGAGTGAAACGTGAGTCGCGACCATGACATGCTTGTCTCGACCCCAACTTTTGTCTGACAAACATTAAATGCAGGATTTTGACTCTAACTTTTGAGATATGAAGCTAGTATTATCTCTAACATCTCTTTGGTGGGAGTAACCTATAAATACTCCACCAAACAGATATAAATGCAAGAGAATAACATTTACTAAGGCCAAACTCTTGCAAATTTATTTCTCAACTCTCTCTCTTATTTATTCTTTGTATTTAAGTTGTAAGAAGTTTAGCTTTGTATTTAAGTTGTGAGAAGTTTAGTGTGAGCTTTAAACACCTTTTGGGATTGGGTTTGAGAGTGAGCCAATAAAAAACTATTGCATAGGTTTGCACGTTAGCCTTAAGAAATACTTGTGAGGTTATGTGTGAGCCTTTATAAAACACTAGGTGTAAATTTTGGTGTGAGCTTGCAAAACACCATTCAGTATTAATGGAATATCTAATTGGAAGAATTGGTGAGTGGATGTAAGATTGGTTAATACCCAAACTATTATAAATTGTTGTGTGTTCTAATCTTCTTCTACTTCTTCTAATACTTGTATAACTGTTATGTGTTCTAATTTTCTTCTACTTCTTCTAATACTTGCATAACTAGCCTTCCCTCCAAATTTTAAATTTTCTACCAATTTAGCCCTCATTCTCCATGTACAAGGGCTAACACAGAACTTGGACCCCTTACCATTCACATGGATGTGCAACCAACTTAGTGGTTTGTACAACCAATCTCTTAGTTGTATAGACCACCCTAAACCTTTAAACTCTACAATGTTCTTAGCCCTTGTCTATTGTGATTTGAGAATAGAGTGCAACCAGAGCTACCTTGGCTTAGGTGCATCCATCTTCCTCTATAAATACCCCTCCATTTTAAAAAGGGAAAGGAGGCTTGGAAGATACTAATTAAACTCTGCCAAAATTGCGCTATAAACCCTCTTAAACATTAAAAAAAAAAAAAAAAAAAAACTAAACCTTAAGTCATTTACACTAGGGTCTAATGTGGTTCTTTAATCATTATGACTTTCATTTATACATAAGTCATACATTTTGGAGGATAAAATCAAACTATAATGCCTCTAAGGGCAAGGCAATAACAAAAAGCATCCTAGTATCCCCCTAACCATTCTTCTTCTTCTTCTTCTTTAAAAAACTAGTCTATATGGGTTATACAGACCTATTTGTGGTCTATACAAACCACTAATTGGTTTGTACAACCCTTTTTGATGGAGAACAACTTGTGTTTTTCACCTTCTTTCCCATCCATTTTCTTCTTTCTTTTGGGTCTTTTTTTTTTTTTTTTTGGTTTCTTAGGGATGTCTTATGAGCTTTAATGGTAGAATAAGGATAGGTTTTATGGACAAGGACTCATTCATTCAAATAACAAAGTAAGATCAAGTTAAGGGTTGAATTTTATAGTTTTTTATGCTTTTAATCACTTTTTCTTTAAGCCTCTACACTTTCTTATGCGTTATATATTCTATTTGGACATCATTTTGGTAATGAATAAGTGCAGGATTTGTCATCCCTATGACCTTAAAAGTCTTATGATCTTTGTTATTATTTTATAGTTAATATTATACTCTAATAATCCATTACCATGACGAAGTGATTAGCTATCTCGCTAGTTCACTCCATTCATTTGCTTTAAAATGGTTATCTTCATTAAGTTAAAGAGAAAGATCAATCCTTTATGACCCCTATTGTGTTGCACCTTATGCTTAGTAGATAATACACTACATGTGCATCATTTGGCCCTTTTGAACTTCTATTATGGACATGTTAATATCCTAACCACTCATATGGCTAATGGTATGCTTATGGATGCCTAAGCTCTTTAGGAGCATTATGGGGAAGGGTCTAATGACCTTAGGATCCCATATGTTGATACGTTGCCTAAGGCCTCAACCATCCTCCAAAGTGCACTTTGCATCTCATGTTTACATTAAGTGATTATACCTTACTTTCCATGCTATTAAGTTTTTGGTTTATTTGTTATTATCATCTTTATGTGTTCATATGATGTTGGGATTGTGTTAATCTTGGACTTAGAACATGATTAGGTTCCCTTAGTATGGAGAGAGTGGGGTAAGATCATCATTTGGGTTGCATTTAAACCTTCGATTTGCTCTTTTATTTTTATTTATTTTATATAACACTAATTTGTTTACTCTTTGTATGTGCAGGTGGCTATATATGTGAATAGTGAACTTGATTATGCATGTTTGAGATTATTGATTATGCATGACCTCCCCATTTGAAAATGGTTGTACCCCTATCCCTATGAGAAATGCCTTAATGATGATATGCTTGATTGAGATGTGCTAGGAACATACCTAGGACCGATAACTGGGTTAACTAATACTAAGGCTGAAATGATAAAATGTGAACCAAAGATGCCTAATGGTCAAATCATTAAATCTAAGCAGTTTAGGGATGTCTTAGCTCTTCCTCAAACTGTATGCAATTCCTGAACCTAATCTTTGATGGGGTGAAGATGGATTGAGCCTTCTATATGACTTAGAAAGGCTTAGAATTTGTCAGCACCTAGATTCTTATCCCGATTAAAGTCGAGTGAAAACTCTACATTCCAATTAAGGATGATACTAATGTATTGTCCCATTTTGGTCCCATTGACCACAACTATAGAAAAAGGGCTTTTATCTTATGAGAGGCCTAAAGGATGCCCCATTGATCTAACACGTGTCATGATTAGGGGGTTATTATGAATGTATGACACCCATCCTCTTGATCCCCTGATGATCAATAAAAGGTAGGAGTCAAAAGCAAAATTTCATTAGTTCAAGCATAACCCTAAAAATTGCTCTAGCACTTACAATCACAAATCTTGATCTTTTTTTTTTTTTTTATTCTTACCAGCTCTTGCATCTAACCCTTATGCTCTAAGTAGATACTCATAGGTATTAGTTTTATTGTTTGGTTGTAATGTGGCAATTGAGGTATATAAGGTCAGTGTTTACAAGGTAGGATATCTTGAGAAGAGCATAGTTAAAAAGGGTAAGGGCTCCCACACTTTTGACTATGGTAGTTAAGTGGGATGAGAGAAAGATTTAGCCATGTTTAGAATTTGTTAGATGAGCAAATTGATCCACTAAAAATCTAGCTATTTGGATTATTTATCCCTCCACTATCCCACAAAGAAAACAAACATCTTTTTGTGAAACCTTTTCATTTCCATCACCTTTAAAATTGATGGAGAAGGTTATAATATGGTGTAAAATCCAAAGGGGTAAAAATACAATGTTTTTGGAAAGGGAAGTTTTGGAATTATGGTAGGTTTCAATTAAAATTTCTTTTTGAAAATCATTGAAACTAAGATAGAGTTCATGGAAATTTCATTCTCCTTCGATTTAAAGTTCAAAAAGATTATCCAATGACTCAAAAGGAAAGGACATAGGGTTTCCCAAAACAATGAAATGTAATACCATACTGACTTAACTCATCAGCGAGGCTTCAGTGGATCTATTATTGCTAAGAACTCCCTGGTAAGTTCATCGTAGCTTAATTCCTCTACAAAGATAAATTTCTCCAAAGGAAGCTTAGAGAGATAGGTAAAGATTGTGTCATTTATCTTAAGGGCTTTTAAAAAGGATTGATACCTTAATGGGAAGTATGACTTTGTCCTTGATTGGTTCATATCTTTCATTGTCTTCCTTTATAATACCTTCATAAGAGATAAGGGTGAAGTTTTAAGGGAAGAGTAAGTTATAAAAGCTTTCCCATTTTATTCTATAGTAGCCTTTGTATTAGGTACCATAGAGGAAAGAAGGGAAAATACTGTTTTAGGATGACTAGATAGAGAAATGAGAGAAAATATGAAAGGATTAGAGTTGAAAGAGTAGGAAATGGAAGAAAAGTGAATGAGGGTTTAGAAAATGGGTTTATATAAGCATACGAAAGGTGAAAATGACTAAATTTTACATTTTGCAAAACTGGTCATTTGAAAATAGTCAAAAACCATCCAATAGTTACTGTCAATCATAACTGCTAAGTGGGTTGCGACGACAAAATGTGAAAAATGTGATTAATAGATAGTTTGACTATGAAAAGTTACACTTACTCTCGAGAAATTAGAAAATTTTTAAAGAACCGTGACGATAAAAATCAAGACGGTGATTGCAAAATTTAAAATAATGCCAAGAAACAATATGACCTATAAACCTCAATCATGAAAAGTATGTCTCGATCGCAATTTATGTGTCAGTTTTGAAAAATAAGTTTTAAAACAAAATTAATAGTTAGCCATAAATTGAATGATCAAACTAATGTTTAGATGATTGATTTAAGCACATGAATATGGAAAAACTCATATGCAATTTGAATCAATCAATCTTAACACACATAATCAATCAAAACATCAGCAATATCAAACATATATCAATCATTAAACAATTCACACATTAAGACCTTTTCAAACTTAAGGAATTCCCATCGAGCATCCCAACTCCCTTTTAATGAATTTCATCATTTTCTCATTGAAAGGTTTAGTGAAAACACCTACTAATTGGTTAGCCGTGTCAATGGACTCTAACATAACATCACTATTTTGCACATGGTCTTTCAAGAAATGATGCCTAATGTCTATATGCATTCTTCCAAAAGGTTGGACAAGATTCTTTGAAAGATTGATAGCACTTATGTTATCACATTTTGTAGGAATGTGATGAATCACTTTGCCATAGTCCTTGAGTTATTATTTCATCCATAAACCTTGTGTACAATAATAATCCACTGCAACATATTCTGTTTTGGCAATTGATAAGGTAATCAAAAGTTGATTCTAGCTAAATCAAGAAAAATAGACACTCGCTAATAAATTGACAAGTTTCAAAAGTGATCTTCCTATCAAGTAAACTATTGACATAATTTGCATACGAATATCTTATAATGTTAAAAGATGAATTTTCAGGATATCATAGTCCTAAATGTATAGTGCAATGCAAATATTTCAATTTTTTTTATTACATACAAATCTAATTTTATCGAACAAGATTAAAATCTAGCACCAAAACATACACTATATATGATATCGGGTCTAGAAGCAATAAGGTATTGTATGAAACCAATCATACCTCTATACTTCTCATCTATTGGTTTACCCAATTCATCCTTGTCAAGCTTTGTTGTTAAGACCATTAGTGTCTCGACACTTGTAACCATCCATCCCAAACTTCTTGAGTAGCTCTTTTATGTATTTAGATTGGTTGATGAAAATGACTTCTTTGTATTGCCTAATTTATAGACCAACGAAAAACTTAAGATCTCCCATCATTCTCATCTCAAATTTCATAATCATAAACTTAATAAGCTCTTTACAAAAAGATTCATTAGTAGCACCACAGACAATACCATCAACATAAATTTGAACAATTAGTATTGTTATGCTTTTTCATAAATAAAATTGTGTTAATCTTGCCCTTTTGAAAACCATTTAAAAAAAAAAAAAGCACTAAGCCTTTCATAGCAAGTTTTAAGAGTTTATTTCAAACCATATAAGACTTTAGTCAATTTAAAAATATGGTTTAGAAACTCATTATGCTCAAAATCTGGAGGTTGTTCAACATAAACTTCTTTTTTAATAAAACCATTTAAAAATGCATTTTGACATCCTTTTGAAAAATTTTAAAATTCATGTAACATGTAAATGCAAGAAGGATCCTCCTAGCCTTTAGTCTTGTAATAGGGGTAAAGGTTTTATTATAGTCAATGCATTCCTCTTTGTTGTACTTCTCAGTAACCAATTTAGCCTTGTTCCTAATGATGAAATCTTGCTTATCTAACTTGTTCTCATACACCTATTTATATCCCAACAACTAGATGTTCTTTGGGTCTTGAAACAATCTTTGAAATCTTTTTTCTCTCAAATTGGTTGAGTTCTTGTATAATCACCCAATAATTATCATCAAAAGCCTCATCAATTCATTTTGGCTCAAATTGAGAAACATAAGCAAGGTTATTATCTAAGGCCTTAAGTTGAGATATAGTACTTACATCGTTAAAAGTCTCCCCAATGATGAGTTCCTTTGGATGGTTCTTAGGATACCTCCAATCTTGAGGTAGCTCTTGAACTTGGTCCATCTCCTCTTATTATGGTTGAGCTTGCTCAATTTCTTGTGGTTGTTCCTCTCCAACTTCATCTTCTTTTTGGTTTGGGTTGATCTCTACCCTTTCAAACTCATGTATAAGGTCATTAATAAGAAAATCTTTCCTAAGGTCAAGTTTATTATATTCATCAAAAACAATATTTGTAAACTCTTCAACTATTATGGACTTTTTGTTAAACACCCTATATACTTTGTTAGTGGTGGAATAGTCTAAGAAGATGCTTTCATTGTTTTTGAAGGCAAATTCTCCAAGGTTATCGTTAGTAATTAAAATGTAGCATTTACACTTAAATACTTTAAAGTAAGAAATTTTGAACTTTCTTCAATTCCCCAACTCATAAGAGGTTTTGTTAAAAATTCACTACAAAAAATTAGGATTTGGAGACTACGAAACATAGTTTCTAAGTGGTTGTTATAGCGACCACATTTTGTGGCTGTTAAATCTTTGATCGCAAAGGGTTTAACGACCACAAAATGAATGTGGTATCTAATGTACCGACCACATTATGTGATTGTTAAACGATCTTTTTATGGTCGCTAAATGCTGACCATGGGAGACCATGATGACTGTTTAGAGATCACATTAGAGACCAAATTATGTGGTCTTTAAATGATCTTTGTATTTAGAGATTTTTCTTTGTTTATATTTTTAAAATTATTTATATAATATTTTTAAAATTAATAGTGTATTTACATTTAATGGTATTATGTATATAATTAGTTTTTTATTTTTGAGAATTAAATATTAAAATTAAATATAAAAAAACTAAGATTAATAAATAATCAAAACTATCACATTAGAAAGAAATAATAATACACAATTACATGGTATCATACATTACATCCAACATCCATAGTTTAAAACTGTCTTGAAAAATAAGAATCCCTCCACTTACATTGATGCCATTGTTATGATAATTCACAAACTTTAGCAGAAACTTAAAGAATTAAATTGAATTAATAAACAAACAAATACAATTCGTGCATAAATAAATCTAGAGTTTGTTGATGAGATGTTTGGGCCTTGTCGTAACAATCCTAAAAATACCAGCCAACCTACAATAGAAAGAAGAAACTAGAGAAATGTATTATGTTGCTGAAACATATTCCAAGTAAAATTAATAAATTTCATGATTTTTAATTAATTTGATATGTAATTAAGGTACGGATTTGATTTATAACTGAGATTATATGAACACTATCTCATGTAAAAAGCAATTATTTTATGATACAAGATACCTGATTCATCGCCTGCATAAACATTCCTGATTGATCACCTGTATGAACATTAGAAAAATAACCATGACTAGTCCAGCAACACAAACAACTATTCCAGCTGTCTTCTTGAACGGTATCTTGCGCGCAAGAAAAACCAAGTAACAAACATAACAAATGGAATTGACCAACAATCAAGCAACATGACACTTGTAAGAGGTGTGCTAATAGGGCTTCTCCACTTTGCCCATGGAAATGATACGAAATTAATTATGGAAAGCTGGAATGATTACAAATAAAATTAAATGAAAATTTGGCTACAAATAAATGACCATACAAATGAAAGTTATGTGATTTTGAAAGTTTGGCTAAGAGCTATAAGACACCTAGAAAATTAGCCTCTGCATCTACTAATGTAAGAATACATGGTAGTACCATTTTGCCTGTAAAAATTTCAAAAACAACATATGAAAAATTACAAATAAAATAAGAAACATAAAAACAGAACAAAGCGACACTGAATTTTATAAATTCAGCTCATTCTCCCCTTCACTGCCACTTTATACAGAATTTTTTGAAAAACAAATAAATGGTTCACAACCAAACAAAAATGGTGCACCTTCAGTTCTAAGCAACCAAAAAAAAAAATTTACTTTTTTAATATTTAATTAATTAGGGTTGATTAATTCAATTGGTAAAAGAATAACACAATAATAAAAAAGTACTTATGAGCAGGTGTTTATATGACAGAAAGAAATAACCTTTTTTAGCAAGTTCAGTAGATGCAAATCCAGTAGAAGTGATGAGCATGACAGAAACTGCCACAGACCAAGACCGACCAACATTTTCAGTCTTAAAATCCTTAAAGCTCATCATCAACTACAATACTGCAGCATATTCCATGTGCATTTCAAAAGAAAAAATGATATAATGTGGATAAGGACAACTCACTCTGAAACTAATTTGAACATCTCCCCAGTCCCCTTTCCAAGATAAAAAAGAAAGTAAAAAACAGAGATTATGTGGTGAAGCTGATACAAAAGTGCACAAATTGATCTTCATAGTCCACAAGAAAACCATGCTTTGGTAATCCTGCAGAAGCATAAAATATGAGTATATTTATAAGGAATGTTGCAACTAGATTCTAGGATCTAGAGTGTAATTTCATATACCTTTGCCTATTAGTACAGAAAGTGTCCAGGCTAAACCCCCTTTGGTATCTGATCTGGGCGTATACAATAACAAAGCATCAGAATTTTGTACCAATCACCAGAGCTCTGCCAAAATCTGGTAACTGCTGCATAATTTGTAAAACCCACTTCAAGTCCATACCTAGGAAGCTCGTGAGAATAAGCAGCTGAAAGAACCACATCTCCAGCAATGCTAGCTGATATTATTTGCGCAACAATGTCCTTATTGGTCTAGAAACATGGTTAAGAATCAACACAGATAGCATTAGTTATCAGTAAGGTAACAGGCAACGACACAATAATTAAATCTCATCCAACATCAAATGCAGAAGATGTAGACAATCCTTTTTGGTTGAAGGCAATTTGAACATATTATTACACGCACCCTCTAACCATCATGTGAATATGTATAAAATAGAAGAGACTCCTCAATTAGCATTATTAGCATCCTCTCTTTCTAAATTCCAATAAATCATAATTTCAAGCTTGAGAAAAGAAATATGGGTTATAGAAACAAAAAAAAAAAAAAAAAAAAAAAATCTAGAACACGAAATTAAATTATGATTTGGAGCAATGCTAGTTCCGTTAAGGATAGTCGAAGCTTGAGAAAGGCAACATGGGTTATAGAAGATACAGATAAATTACATTGTCTATTTAACTAGATTCTCCTCACAATAGGCCGCTTTAAAGTCAAGGACCAACCCACAGGAAAATTGCATAATTTCAAAGTTAGCGCTAATAAACAAAAACACAAAAGCTTATAGTAAGTGTCAGCTCCTTTTTCTGATAATGCACGATACTGAACAGAAGCAACAACATTGGCAAATATATTATCCTGAAAAATACAACACAGAAAAACTTATATTGTTGGAGAAACTGCACGGAAAACACACAAAAATCTCCAACTTCAAATTAAATCATAATTTGCGAACTGAGATTAAATAAGAAAAAAAAAATCTACAACACCAAAAATGCCAGACCCAGATCATAAGAAACTAGGTACACAATAAGAATGAAGTATTGGCTCATTAAAAGTAAAAAACAAAACAAAACAACAAAGAGAACCCACTCTTTACTTATCTATCATTTTGGTTTAAATTTGAAAGGAATCAAGCATTAACAAAGAAAAACAGGGCAAAGGGTCATTCAAGAATTGAGTTAAAAGGAAAAACTTTGACTATACCTAAACTTTATCTATCCTCTCGTACTCCATCATATCTCTTGCTCTCTCTCTTTCTTTCATTGTAGAATGAAACTTAACCCATTAAGAGTAGAATATATAACAGAAGAATAATATCAAGCACATATATATTAAACAAAAATTTGATGCAAAGGAAAGTGAGGATTGGGATAAAGATAAAACCTTTCGGAGTTGAATCGAAGAAAGGAAAACAAAAAGAAAAGCAAAAGTTGAAGAAAACTACACATCATTTTGCACTTTGGTGACAAGATTTCGGAAGAAGCCGGAAAAGGACCCATCTAATAAAGGCTGAGCAGAAATAATTTGTTGAGGAGGCGGCTGCATTAGAGGCGGTGAGGCAACCTTTTTAGAGGAACAAAGAGCAGTTGTTCTGTTGGTTTAAGGATGGAATGAGGGGTGATGAAGATAGTGCAGGGCCTGATTATACCGATCATAGGAGGAGGAGATTGGTCCTTGTTGATTGGCATTATAAAGAGACAATAAGGGAAAGGAATTGTTTATTTTAAAATAGTAAAGAAAGAAAGTGTGGGTACTGATACTGATATAGATTCTTCTAAAGGGGTTGGATTTGGTATGTGAATTGTGAAGTGAACAGTCGCAAATTAAGCTGTTAGATCTTCGACTCTGATTCCAAACCTAAACCCCGCGAACCGAGGATCCGAAATGATAACCTAATAGATTTCAGTGTCAGAAACCAAAACTAGGCTCTTTGATTTGCAGTTTAAGCGATGGTTCTTCTTCGATTTGTGGTTTAGGCGACAGTTCTTCAATTTGCTGTTGGTTCTTCTTCGATTTTTTGTTTGGGCGACGTTAATTCTTCGATTTGGAGCGAGTTCTGTTAATTTAGGGACTTCTGGAAGGTGGGATTTAGCGGGTTTGATATTGGAGATTTATTTTAGCCAATTTTGATTTAATTGTATTGGAATAGTGACCACATGCAGTTGCTATTTCGTCTAAAATATACATATAAAATAACTACTACGTTTATATAGTAGCTATTTTATATAAAACAGCTGACTATTTAAAACGGTGGTCACTATTTTATATATATATATATATATATATATATATATATATATACATATATATATAAAGTAACTACATTTTTATGTGATTATTATTTTATAGACATAAAATAGTTATCACATTTATGTATTAGTTATTTTAAACTTAATATATGTTCATTATTTTATGCATATAAAATAGCCACAATATAAGATATGATAATTTTATATATATATATATATATATATATATATATATAATAATGACACATAAAATGTAATCACTATTTTATAAAATGTGTATAAAATATGAAATAACTACCACATAATATGTGATCACCATTTTATGCATATAAAATACCTATCACATCTTATATATATGGTAGCTATTTTATATGCATAAAATAGTGATCACTGTAATTGTAGTTGCTACTTATTGTTATTCATCAACAAAAAACTCTTAATAACGACCACAAGAAGAGAGGCAACTATTTTAGTTGACATCTAATCGTCTCAATTTAGTAGCTAAATCATCCATCATTTTTTGCAGGGGATTTAGAGACCACATTACTATAGTCTCCAAAAATGGTTGTTGTTTGGTTTTTAACTAGTCTTTAATTTCAATTCTTCTTTGTTGAATTTTTAATGGTAGCAGTTTGGCCTCTAAGTGATAGTTAAATAACGACTATTTTAATGTGGTCTCTAAATCACCAATTTTTTTTTTTGTAGTGATTGACCTTTTAACTCTATTTGCAATATAATAAGAGGTGTTGATGACTTTAGCTCGAAAGTAATTAGGAAGAGAATACTCTTTAAGCATAGTCTTAGCCATTTATACTAATATTCTATTTTTTTTTCTCTCTATAATACTATTTTGTTTTTGTATTTTAGGAGTCTAAAAATCATTAAAAATACCATTTTCTAAAAATAATTTTAGAATTCTCATTTTGAAATTTTTTTTCATGCTCACTTATAATGTTAGAAAATAAAGTAACATTTTTCATTTGAACTCTTTTTGCAAAACTTTTAAAAGTATCAAAAGCGCCACTTGTATGAGTCAATAAACTAACACAAGTGAGCCCAAAGTAGTTATCAATAAGCATATATGTATAATATTTTTCACCTAAACTAGCATTCCTAATAGGTCCAATTAAGTCCATATGAATTAATTGAAGATGTCTAGCAGTACTTATAGCATTTTTTGCTTTGAAGAAAGATTGGTGTTGCTTCCCCATTTAATATGGTCCACAAGTCTTGTCCTCGATGAATTTGGGCTTGGGAAGACCATCCACTATTGGAGAGGCTTTGAGGAAGTTCCATACTTACATGCCTAAGTCTTTTATGCCAAAAATCAAAATTCATTACTAATAAAGACAAGACATTTGAAAGATTGGTTAACTAAATTGTCTAAGTCAATTATGCAGGTATTGTTTTCTCTTTCACCTTTGAAGACTACATTGTCATCTACCAAGGTAGTGACAAGGCATTCTCTAGATTCTAAGGTGATTTTATTATCTTTGTCACATAATTGACTTGCACTCAAATCATATACAATTAAGACATTATCAATAAGGGGACAACCTTTCCCACTAATACACCTAATGTCAATTACCTTACCCTTGGCATTATTTCCAAAGGTGTCATTGCCATCTCGCTTTCTCCTTAATTAATGTAAAGAGCTTTGCATTTCTAGTCCATCACTTTAAGCATCCATTATCCACATGTAAACTATTCTTATCATTTGTGGACTCAAAGCATTCCTAAAAGAAAGAAATAAATTATCTTTGTTTAGATGCCCAAGAATACTTGGGTCCTAGGGGATTAGGTTTAAAATGATCCTCAATTTGAGGTGAGCCTTTCTAATCTAAGAAAATATATTAATATTATCAAACTTCATGCAATAGTGACATTAAAGTTTAAACTTATTTGTCTTTCTCCTTTAAGCTACTTTGGTATAGGTAAAAGGTTTCCTCATAACCATTCTTATGATAGTGCATGCAAGAGCAAGTGTGGTGAGGGGTAGGTGTGTATTTTTTAGCATGTCACTTATGATACATAAATGCATGATTAGCTCTTTGAGACTTAGGTCTAGAGCTTTGAGGTGCCTTCGCATTGCTCCTTTGCATGGGAGGTTTAGTACTTAGAGTACCTCTCTTTTCCACCACCTATATGGTAGAGGTTTGGGGTGTATATGCTTTAATGAAAACAGGAGTCAAAGATGTGGATGTTAAGTTTCCATCAAAGCCGAAGCGATGCCTCATTATGGGTGGCCTTTGTGACATAATTAATATAATCAAGGCTTTCTTCCCTTTGTGAAATTTTGAGATAGAGTTTCTTAATTCAATCACTTTCAATTTCAAAGAATAATTTTCTTTCTCAAAGAATCAAGAGAGGAGGTTTTAGAGGAAATTTGTTTAAAAGACTTTTTAAGTTCATCATTAGATGATCACAAACTAGAAATAAAGTTCATTTAAGCTTTTAAAATCTTCCTCTAATTGAGAACATTTTTTCTTATAATTTTTTTTTGAAATGATATTTATCACATCTCAAAGCTATAGCTTCCATGAGCTCATCATCCTTATTAACAAAACTATTTTAATCACAAGATTGAAAAAAAGATCTTACCACATTTAAAGAGTAATCTTGAGCCATGAAGCATAGTTAAAAACTTCATTTTCTTCCTCTTCTTCACTTGAGTCATCATCCTAATTGGCTTTGAAGCCTTTCTTTTTTCCCTTGTCCCGCTTCTTTTTCTTCTTATTAAACTTGGACAAATTGGATTTAATGTGACCTTGCTTGCCAAGTCACATCATTCTTCTTTTCTTTAAAGTTTGATGAGGCTTTTCTAACACTTCTTGTTTCTCTTCTCTTTCTTATCAACTCCTTAGTCTTTTTGGATAACATAATAAGCTCTTCATCCTCTTTCTTACTATCATCGAAGTCACTAGTGCTTGCCTCATCCTTTTGCTTCTTTAAAATAGTTTTAAGAGCAAAAGCCTTCTTGCATTCCTTTTCTCTAGCTTTCTTTATATTTTCATCTTTTTTATTGCCATTTCATGTGTGAGGAGCTTCCTAATGAAAATATCAATTGGAATCCTCCCTATTTCTTCATTTGCTTCTTCTATATCAGTAACTCTAGCTCCAAACTTCTCTAATGGTAGAGTTCTAAGGATTTTATGATTGATGTCTACCAAGGCCATATGTCTTCCAAGCTTCTTCATGTTATTAACTATGGCTAGAACCCTATTAGTCATGTCAGTTATGCTCTTATTTGATTTCATCATGAAGTGCTCATATTCAATCACATATATTTAAATATTTCTTGATTTCACTTGCATAATGCCTTTTATGGTAATTCTCTAAGGCTTTCCAAATGCTATAGGCACTTTGATAATGTTAGACTTTTCCATATTCTTGTCTTAAAAAGGCACTTAAGAGAATTGTCATTGCCTTTTTATTTTTGCCATTTTCTTTCCTTTAAGCTTCAACCTATACTTCTATTAGATTAGTTTTTTTAAAACCATCTACCATGTTGGTAGATGGTCTTTATTCCTTTTCAACACTATCCCATACATCTATGAGATCACTATCAAGGTATACCTCCATTTTTTATTTCCAATAAGTATAATCGATTCTGTCAAAGTAAGGCTTAAGGCAGCTTCATCCTATACTTCTATTGGATTAGTTTTTTTTAAAACCATCTACCATTTTGGTAGATGGTCTCTATTCCTTTTCAACACTATCCTATACATTTATGAGATCACTATTAAGGTATACCTCTATTTTATACTTCCAATTAGTATAATTGATTCCGTTAAAGTGAGGCTTAAGGTGAGAGTGAATCCCTTCATTGGCCATGATCTTTTCTTAAGCAATTTATTTTTGAAACTTGGATCTGACACCATTGTTGGCCTTTATGTATTAAGACATAGGTTGAATTGGTAAAAATTTTAAAATTTTAAGGTTCAAGTTGGTGAGAAATTGAGACATAAAAGTTTTATAGCGATTCAAGTTGGTTTGAGTATTATCCAATCTTATGTCAATTCCTCATTATCTAACTGGGTATTTCACTATCATTCAAACTTTACTAGATGTTTTACAAGCTCACACCATAACTTACTATTTAGGCTCACATTTAACCCAAGGACATTTGTGTTTATGGCTAACATATAACCTTACAATCAATTCTTAACTAACTAAGCCCTTTACAAATGTTTGGATTCACACAAAACCTTTACAAAGCAATCAATACACTTTTAACAACCAAAGTACAATAATAATGAAAAGAAGGCTTTGAGAATTCAATTTATCAGAGCTTGGACATAATAAATGTCTATTCACTTGCATTCAAAGCTATTCGATGGAGTATTTATAGGAGTCGGCCACCAAATAGCCATTACGAATAAACTAGCACCAAATCTCTAAAAGTTTGGCAATAAATCTTGCATTTAACACTTCTTAGATGAATTTCACGACTAAGATGCCTTAATCACGATTGTGTTTTACATGTAGGACTAATTATTCCCATTTTGTAGTCACATTCTTCATATGTGTCTAATGGCTAGTAACACGTGGCATTCATTTAGTTGTTCCTTAAACTAGCCATTGTAACACTTTATTTTGGTTCAATGATCGTAGTCACGACATCTTACTTCTCAATCATGATTTTAGATTGCACTAAATTAGGGGATCATGACTCCCATTGTATACCAACATGTCATTTTTGTGTCAAAATGGATCCTAAGTTGCAATCGTGCCCTTGAGCATCACAGTTGCGAACTTCAAATTACCAAATGACTCCTTAAATATGTGATATGCTTTAAATGGTTTCTCGGGTGGCTATTCAAACTCTTCTTATGAATTTTGAAGGTCATGATTACAAGCTCAAAATCTCAATTGCCATAACATTTTGCACTAGAATTCTTGATTGAGTTGCTTACTGCATAGTTGTTTGTGTCTTTTGGTTCCAAGTTGAAGCTTGATCGCGATCACAACTTACAAGATAATTTTTGCCTTTTACAGTTTTTATTTCCTTTTGACTTTCTAACTTATTCTAATTTTATTTTCTAAAATTGGTACTAGATATAACCATTAGTAACCTTTAATCTAACTTGTCAAGATAAAAAAAAAAAAAAAAAGAGGTTTAATCAAGTTTGACCAACTTAGTTCAAATAACACATTTGTTGTCTAACTTTATGATGCATTCCTAAAATTTGTCTTACGTAAGTTTCAAGCCTTTATGAACCATAGTTTAATAACCATCACCATGTAGGACATAATGTTCATTATGGATCCCAAAAGCTAAACCTCTATATTGTCTCTCAAAACTCTACCAATATCTAATATTCTTGTACTTTGCTTAATAGCCCTATCGGTGTTTATTTTGTGCATGATAGTAAAGGACCATGTAGTCTACACATCCATGTAAGAGAGTATATCTTTTCCATTTAGCTTAACACCTCATTGGCCTTGACAAATTCTATATTTTATACTTAATAACATGAACTACTTATTCCACCATTTGCCCAGTAAAAACTTAACATTTTTTGTACCTAATTTAACTTTTCTTTTATGAAAACATAATTGTCTTATAGTTTGCTTTCATATGCTTTACTGACTAATCACTATGCAAAATCAATGGGTCGTCCTTCTTTCTATTAACTATACTATTAATCAAAATCGCTAATCATTTTCTCTCTAAGAAGAGTTTCTTGTAGAGGATCCACTTTGCAACCAACTTACTGTTAAGCTTCTTCTTATATGGAATGTTTTAGTTAGATCTAACCTAGTAATTATAATTTGTTTAGCCTATCACGTTTCCTCTACTCTAACATTTATTTCTCTTTTATCATTGGTTGCATATCCCTATAAATGGTGTAGTCCATTTGCATTTATTTTTAGCTAGATTAAATAGTTCTTGAGATTTAAAATGGAGGAAAATTCTTATTCTCAAGACTTCAGTATTCAAAAATTAATTATACTAACAAAAAAACTTCATTGCTTTAACCATATCTTTCAACTAGGAGTTCATCCTTTAATGGCAACATTTCATGAAGAAAAAGTGTTTGTTGGGAAGCTTTTGCCTAGCAAAAACATTGCATTGAGGTTGTTGCAAACAATTATGTCCAAGGCATCGAAGATATCAAATGAGATTCATATTCAACATCATAAACAAATGTTTGTATTTACATTTGCTAACAAAGAAGATAAGAAATAGGTCATGCGAGGGATGCCCTAGGTCATTTCTAATTCATTTTTTATTTTGGTAGAATGTCATGGATTTATTGATTGATAAAATCGAGTTTGTAAGAGCTTCATTCTGGGTAGAGGTTCATAACCTACTACTAGATCAAATTAACTTAAACAATATAGTGTAAATTGGATAGCTTTTTAATGAGTTAATAGAAATGAAGGAGGTAATGCCTAAAGCACATCGTTATTTTCTAATAAAGATAAGGGTTTGGGTCAACATTCAAAATCCCCTTTCGTTCGGATTTTGGAATGATAAAAGTAATGTAGAGAGGGGTATAAGGTGTAATTGATATTTTAGCGACTAGATACCATTCCAATATGAGAGGCTTCCAGAGTTCTATTTTTCCATGCAAAATAATTAATCACATTTTTTAGGGGTGCCTATTCTAGGATGATCAAAAATATCAAGAGGATTTATCATCAGACAAGTCTTGGATAAGAAGGTCAACTAATCTCGATCCAATGAAAAGTCTAAAATCTAGTTGATGGTATAATGAACCTTTTAGAATAGTTCGCCTGGGAGGAGTTCATAGTAGGGAAATTGGTAGAGGTGTGTGAGCAACCTAAGTTGGATCAAGTTAATGCTTTGGACAATGTACAAGTAGTTGTCTTAAAAAAAAGGATGTCTAAAGCAATTGGCTCGTTCTTCTAAGATTTTGAAAATTAAGTAGATCTCAATGTATTTGAAGGGAATAAGGAAGTTAATGAGAGTTCTATTAACTTGTAGGATCGATCTTACACTACTAATAAAGGAGCTAGTGGTTCACCCAAAGCCACCTAAATGCCACGATTTACTTATAGAAGTTTAGGGGGAAGTTGAGTTTTATAAGTAGCTACTATATCGACCCAATTAGGAAATTAGGTAGGCTGGCTCTTTGATGGACCAAAGAGGTTATAATCTAAGTATAATCTTCCTAAATTAACTAGGTTCATGCAAAATATAGCTTGAAGATGGGTCAAGATTAGATGTGTACTTTCTTTTATTGAGATCCTAAGTATAGTTATAGAATCAACGTGTTGCAATTAATGCATGACCTTATAAAATGACTTGGCAAAACCATGGATGATGATAAGTGATTTTAATGCCATCAACTTTGATTTTGATAAAAGTGGAGGTAGAAGCCTTTCATAATCGCAACTAGAGAGCTTCAAAAGGTGGGTAAGGGAATATGAACCTATAAAAATCCTTTACCATGGTCCATCTTTCATATGGATGAATCAAAGAGAGGGTAATCAAGGTAGATGGCAAAGAATAAATAAGGCTATGCTAATACATTGGCTTTTCAAAATGCAACCATTCTATACGTAGATATGGTGGGGTCTGATCATCCTCTAATTTTCAGTTCTTTAGGGATACCTTAGAAGAGGTTTAAATTTGAGCTAAAATGGCTTGAGCTCCCATCATGCAGTTAAGTAACTAAGAGGCATGGTCTACACCCACTAATAGATTAAAACAATGCATTCTTAATAAAAAATTAAATGCTTGTAACTAGTGTCTTAGAGAATGGCATTATAAAAAGATAGGAAATTCAAGAAGAAAGATTGATGCCTTAATGGAGTAATTGCAACTGTGCCAGTGCATAAAAAACTAAGACCTTATTAAAAAGAGAGGGACATTCTTAGTATATTAGACCATTTATGGGAGACAAAAGAGAAGTATTGAAGCTAAAGATCATGTGAACTGTGGCATAAAGAGGGGGATAAGAACATATGCTAGTACTATATTGAGGAGAAGTAGAAACTATATATGAGCAATTAAAATGTAGGATGAAAGGTGGGTAAATATGAAAGAGGAAATTAAGGAAAAAGTTATTATTCATTTCACTAGATTATATTAAGAAGAGGAGTTATAATAATGTAATGACATCATTGGTTCATTGGTTATATGCCTCATGTTGTAATTGAAGAAATAAACAACTACCTTCTCTAGGTGGTAACATAGGAAGAGATTAGATAAGTTATCTTTAACATAGGTAGATTGAAAGCTCTAAGGCTAGATGGTTTCCATGCAATTTTCTACCAAAAATAATGGGTTCATATAAAGAAGGAGACTGTTTAAGCTTTCAAGCAATTTTGCTCTTCTAGATTCCTACTAAAAAGCTTCAATCAAACTTCTATAGTGTTGATCTTCAAGGTACTTAATCTTAAAACTTTTGAACAATATAAGCCCATTAGCCTTTATAATATGAGTTATAAATTATTTCTAAAATCTTAGTTAATAGATTGAACTTGTTCTTGCTAGATCTTATTGACATTAATCAATCAACTTTTATGTCGGGCATATACATCCAAGATAATATTCTGATTGTCCATGAATTTTTGCATGCACTAAACAAACCTTCCTCAAATAAGAATACTAAACTTGCTTTGAAACTTGATATATGAAGCTTATGAAGGGATTAGTTAGACCTTTCTACAATCTATGATGGATAGAATGAGATTCCATAAGGATTTCATCCATCTAGTCATGTAATGCATAACCACAGTGTCTTATGTGGTCCTTATTAATGGATCACCCACTTCTCCTCTTAAACCTAAAAGAGGTCTTCGATAAGGATATCCCTTCTCACCTTACTTTTTATTGCTTATTACTAATGCATCTTATGTTTATATTCTTAGAGCTATTACAAGTTTGCTATAGGAAGTCAACATTACTAAGAGATGTCCTTTATTTTCACACTTATTCTTTACTGATGAAACTATCTTTTTCCTTAAAATGCCCCTTTAATAGGAGAAAGTTGCAAAACATGTGATTGTTTCCTTTTAGGAGGCTTTTAGGTAGTTGTTCAATTTTACTAAATCTTGTGTCATCTTGGAAAGTCAGCTATGAAATTAAGAAGGAAGATAAGTATTTGGGAATTCCTGCAGTGTGGGGAAGAGGCAAGAAACTAACTTTTGCCTATATTAAGAAAAGACTATTAAGTAAAGATAAATCAGGAAGGCATATGTTTATTTCTTTGGGGGGAAAAGAGGTCATGATAAGGTTGGTTCTCACTTCCATTCCCTCTTATTTAATGTCTGCATTCATGCTCCCTAAATCTTTCTGCCATGAATTAAATATGATTGTAGTAAAATTCTAGAGATGCTAGCAATTATAATCTAAAAAGATTTGTCTTGATTGTTGGAAGAAGCTTACTAAACCTAAGGGTATGGGAGGCTTGGGGTTTAGGAATTTCAACTTAGCCCTTCTATCTAAATAAGCCTAGAAATTACTTAATGATCTTAACTCCTTATGGGCCAGAATCATGAAAGCATTATATTTTCCTCATGATGAGTTTTAGGAGGATATATTATGATCTAATACCTTATAGGGTTGGAGAAGTTTGTTAGCATTAAGGAATTACTTGCCATCAGGTGCAAGGAGGCAAATTAATGATGATAAAAATACTTACATTTGGGAACACCCCTGAATCCCTTCACTCCCAAATTTAAAACTTTTTTCAAAAAAAAAAAAAAAGACCCCCAAAGTCTTGCCTTGTTATTACAATTAGTGATTTATTGTAAAATGGAGATTAGAATTTTGCTTCACTTAGGAATTACATGTTCAACTTTGAGTTTTAGGCCATTTTACAAACCCTTATGGGTAGGCCAGGGATAGTAGACAAATGGATTTGGCACCCTAATAAGACAAGGAAGTTCACAGTCAAATCGATGTAGTTCTTTCTCTCGAATAGTCGAAAGATTGATATATGACCTTCAACACTCAAGATAATCATAACCAAGCCTTCCGAATGTTTTATATGGGAGTGCAGTTTTCCCTAAAAAAAAAAGAAAAGAAAGATAAAGCTATGCATTTGAAGAGGTTGTTGGTCAAACCCTTGCTACTAAAGTATTACAAATGTGAATCTTTGCCCCATATATGAGCAAGAAGTATAAACCAATGAACACTTATTTTTAGTTTGCAACATTGTCAAGAGAGTCTGGTTTGCATCATCATTTGCTTAGACCCCTTCATTACATTCCTATGCCACCTTAGCTAGTTGGTGGAAGGGAATGTTAGAATATGGAAAATCCAGAGCATAACAAGGTGCTCCTTAAGCTAGGATTTATGTTGTGGGCTATTTTGAAAGTGCGAAATGCTACAATTTTTCTTAAAAGGAAATTTAATTCCCTAGTTACTCCTAGGCTAGGGGACAATTTAGCTAACAAATATCACTCCTACTGCGGGGTAATGATCCCCCTATTGAGAGTACATCAACAATCCATGATCCTGGCCTCCAATTCATAGTTGTAGAGGGGTTTAAATTTTACATCTTCACTAGAGTGGCCTGCCAAAGGAAAGAGGTAATGCTGTTATAATTATGCTGGTCCTCAATGATTAAAATGACATAATGGATGGAATCTCCTTTTTCATTCCATTGGCTTCTAGAAAGGGAGCCCAAGCTTATGCCTTAGTAATAGGGCTCCATTTAGCTGAAGAAACAAACTTGAATAATTTTGTTTTGCATTTTGAGAACAAAGCTCTTACTTCCTTTTTGGGTAATTGTTCCACTAAGTTGTCTTGGAACTGCTTTGGGTTCATCACCAAGCAAGAGAGAGAGACTCCCTAATTTCAACCCTGTGGTCATTTTATACACACCGGAACATAGGAACAAACCTACTAAGTGGCTGGCATAAAGCTTATAGTAAGGGAGTTTCCCCTTTGCTTGGGTCACTTGCCCCTCAGCTGATTTTGTTAAACTCTTTAAGTTCTTCTTAATAATATTTCATTTTTAGATAAAATAATTTTCTTATAACTCTTAATTCTTTAAACAAATAAAAAATTAATATATTTTTTTTCCCTAAAGTGACACTGGAATTAGAGATTTTATAATCAATTTAAATATTTCATCACATGCATATATTTATATAGAAAAGGCTTAATTACTAAAAAAAGTTATAAACTTTAGTGTATTTTTTAAATCTCTCTTACGTTATTTTTTTAATAAAAAGTGCCCAAACTTCATTTTTTTTTTAAAATCTATCTCAAATCATAGTTATTAAAAAATAGACAGGATATTTTGACCCCTGAACTTTTTTAAAATTTGATTAAAACCAAAATAGAGAAAATAACTAAAATTACATGAAATTTTATTTAATTTGATAGATAACTGCTAAAAATGTTTAGATAGATACACATGCATATAAAATTAATATAGATGCCGTTATATTGATAAATTCCACTTAGACTTACGTGAGATTCACTCATTCGATAGTTTAATTGATTTGTGTACGCATGAATCGTCTATGATAGCAGTTAACGCTTAATGTTTATTTTGCTTAGACAAGTTGACATGTCCATGAAACTTCAAGGAGAGTTTAATTGGGAAGGAATGGAGAATCTAGAGATCTAATCATATGAAGCATCCATCAGTAATAGTGAGAAAGAATATCTATTGGGAAAAAAAAAAAAAAGAAAATACTAAACTGCACTCTTTAAAAGAATAAGGTTCAACAATAGAAGATATGGTTTCAATGTTACCTTAATGTGAAACATCAACACCTCCAGAGTGTTAATCCCTCAACTATGTCTAAAAGGGGACTTCAAATAACCCCCAGTGGGTATAAATGCATTGAAAAAAATCAACTAATATACGCATCACTGTAATAGGAGTTCTTCCTTCTCAAGTTATATAAATTTTGCGATAAGAAACTCCCTACCATTTAGACAGAATATAAAGGTCCAAACAGTATACCTGACCCTTTTTATCCACAGCAGCTCTTACAGAAATTCCCAGTCTTCATCTCCTCTGCTATCTGAGTAACAATTTCTTTTTGTTGAGGCTCCACTTGGGTTTTAAACACAGAGAAAATTCAGACTCTGTTACCCCATCAGCTTCAGATGTTATCGGCCTCTTCAACATTGCGACGCTCTGATATCTTTGAAAGGTCATTATCAATCTCTAAATTATCTTCAACTTTTGCTCGACGATATGCACCATCCTCTATGTTTAATTCTCGGGGCAGATGGATGGATGGTAGCACTTCCTGTTCTTGTACAAATGCATGAAAATTGTTTCTTGAAGGTTTTGTCCTGGTGCAGAATACCTCAAGAAAATTATTTAGGCACCCTCGGTCATAGACATTGGGGCCATTGCGTGCTCCATACCGAAAGTTTTCATATGTGGTCTGAAGAAATTGTTAATGAATTAGAGAACTTCAGGAAAAGAAAAGATAAAATAAAGAAAAATCAGCACATAAGAAGAAGCCACTTTTCATTTCAAGATTTTCGCAAAAAACCAAAACTATGGAGGATTTTTTTTGGGGTGGGTGGGGGGGTTATGGTCATGCCAAAATCATAAAGGATAAAAGTTTATGAAAACTGCAACACTGATAAATACAAATTTTTAACCTTGGAACTGATGGCTTTGAGAATGGATAAAAACTTTTAGGAGATTGTCATCCAAAGGATGGCATATAAACTTGCTTAAACATAGGAGATGATAGTTGCCCTGACCTGGTTTCTTTCTATAAGATATAGATGGAAGCAGGTGAGCCCGCCAACAAACCATAGGAAAAAGAAGCAATAGCCCATCAGTATCACAGAGGCAGGGGATTCTTTCATTGCCTTCCAGACAGTTCCATAATCATCCATAAGAAGTTTTATGTTGACAGCTGACATTACAAAGACAAAGATGCATAGGAGAGCTGATGAAGAAACAAATAGAAAGAAGTAACGGTAGTTGCGCTGCACAAATATAAAATATTAGGCTAAATTAGTGTAGATCTTCCAATAAGACACAAAGAAAAGAGAGAAACCAAACTGAGTTATTTGAAATGGTTCCAACCTAACAGATAGTTTTTCTTATTCAGGTTCTCTTTATCATCCTTAATTTTTTCCGGTACATTATCACAATGCATTGCAATGTGGGACCAACAAAAATGCAGGCCAAATAAGATATGATCAATTGCTATTCAAAAAAAAAAAAGACATGATCAATTGTTGTAGAATTTGCAAATAGCAACTCAAAAAATGTCTGATTAAATTCTTGAAGCCATCCGGTACGCATAAAAAGAAGGAAAAAAAAAATTCTAAAATGTTTGAGAAGAAATTCTCACATTCCACTTGATCGATATGTAAAATTTAGCAGCACAGGAGCAAGTTAACAGTTCCATGTTAAAGAAGTCCATGTGAGAGCTAGTATACCTAAGAGATATACTCCCACAATTGTCATGCATATTTCACCAGAAAACATCAACAAATGTGTCATAAGGCAGAAAACTGTGAACTCAATTTTCTCAACCATTTTATTCCCAAAAAAAACAAGTTTTTGATAGTTTGCCAGTTGGACCTAAAAGTTCCAAACACCCAATCCAAGAAGAAAATTTTGACCACTGCCAAACCACTTACCATTCCGATGCATTGGCCCACCCAAGGGCAATGGTGATCAAATCGCTCCACACAATTGTCGCATACAGAGCAATGTGAACAACGGGGTGGGCGGTATAACATGCATGTCTCACAATATTTCACCTTCACAAGCTTACCATTGACAAGGACATCTTTTGTTCGGGGCAACCGTGGAGTTGGTGTTTGTCTCCCTCCAACTTCAACTGAAACAGAACAATCATAAAGGTCTTCTTCTGGAGGATGTGAATTGCGAGGGACAATTCCTGGGTCTTGTGCCGAAGTAAGAAGGAGAAGCACCAGTACCTATATTGAAAACAATGGTTCTAACTGAACAACATGCCGATAAAATATAGGATAAAAAATGAAGGCAAAGAAGAAACAGCATTTCATGGACACAAGAAAGAAGAATGCTGGATAACAGGATCTGTTATCTCTATTATATGTTTGGAACATGGGACAATACCAGGCAAGCTAATGGAAGCATTGTGAGTAAACATTAGGTAATTTTCTTCACTACATTTCTCAAATTTCTATCTAAGTGATTCTTCTATTCCTAGGCAAGTTATAGAAGAGATATTCAAAGAGTATTCTTTGGTTTTCTTCTTCACCTTTGAAGAAATGACAAATCGATTCATTTTCTTATCAAGTTCTTGGGTTTCCACACGTTCCTCTTAACGTCTGATCAGCAAACTTATTTCATGTGTAAATCAGCTACCTCTCAAATAAGTGTTCCTCGATCAGAAAGCAGAAAATAAAAGGTTCTAACAATATGTAACAGAAACACAGGTCTATAATTGGAGTAATCAGAACTAACATAGATTGTGAACAGAATTGCTATTGCCAGAATTACATGGCCTGCATTATCTGCTGGAAATTCGTTGAGGAGGTTCCTTGCAACATTTGTACAGAAGATAATGACAGGGACAGTGATTAGCAATATGGTAATAACTAGTGACTTAGCATCTGGGCCAAAAACAAGCCTCCCGCTCAAAAGGAATATCTGCACAACGAACCCAATAAAAGAAAAATATTCAGGAAAAACATCTATAGGAAACATAGCTAGCAATAAATAGATCTTACCTTCTGTTTTTTAACAGACAACAGATATGTCACTCCCTTTTATGTATTCGATATTGAAGAACTGAAAAACACTGATATGGTACAAGCAATCAAATCCTCCCACAAACCACACTCCCCCCCCTCCCCCCCCACCCCCCCCCCCAACAAAAAAAAAAAAAAAACCAGAGTAAATGATATGTAAATGAAGTTGAGAAGAAGTTCAAGAAGGGACTAGTGAGCAGGAAATGGTGATTGTCATTTTTCAGTGAGGAACTTGAACATGTTGATAATCTATAAATACAGTTCATTGCCAACGCCAAGACTGCCATTAAGAATAATTAAGTGCCAGACTTACATCCATATCCTCTATTTGGAATCAGAGAGGGTGCATTAAACAATTTCCTTTCATCCTTATTCATTTTAATTTTATGTTCTTCTCCTTATTGATGATTGCTAGTGATTCTTGGTGAAGTGAAAGATAATTTAGCATTTATCAGTGTCAACATATTTGATTATAAAACATAAAGGTGCTCCATCCACAAGAATTCTATCCATATTCACAAATTCAGAAATTATGCTTGAAATTTCCCATTTAAGAAGTAGCCACGTGCCAACTAATCAAAGAAAAAAGAAAGAATGTGCAATTGTAAAATTCCCTTCAGCATCTCCAAGAGTAAAAGTTGACCCCCACACCAATAACAAATTGAAGGGAACCCATCTGCAACCTCAAACTCATTCCAGCGATTTAATAAACAAAAAGTACCAGAAATCAGCAAAGGAAGGAAAACCCAGATCATATTTCACTATATTAATTAACAGAATCAAACAGACTCACAAAATAATTAGCTAAGTAGGAAATTAAATGACATGCAAATGCCAAGAGGCAGCAGAAAAAAAAAAAAAAAAGAACTTACATTACGTCCCTTCCAGACTTGGTAGACTCGCTTGGCCATTCCTAGAAGATGCTTTTACCAAGAAGAAGCAAAGGAGAAACAAGCGAATATTTGAAACTTGCAGTGGTAATAGAATAAGTAGTAGCAGCACAAGTTCATTTCTTTTTCTAGTTAGTTGTCGTTTCTTTTTGCTTTTCTTGAGAGAGATAGAGAGAGAAAGGCGGTCTGGGGTTCAAAATAGTGAGCTGGAAGGAAATGATGGTACAGTGGGTTTTGCTGGGACTTTTGGAACTTTCTTAAACACCCTTTGTTGGAATCTGAGATAAAAGAAAGAAAAAGAAGATAGTGATGTAAAACAGAGCATGGATTTGGGCTGTGAAGTTGCCATGGTTTTGCCCTTTGCCTCAAAGGAATAAAAAATTTAAATATGTAACTTTGTGGCCATGTCAGTTGCATGAAGTTTGGTAAAATGACTTAATCCACCATGTCACTGACCTTTTTTTCCCTCTTTCATCATAGGGCTTTTTGGGAAAAAAAAAGGGTTTTCCTTTGCCCATGTAATTAAAAGAAAAACAATTATTTAAATTTTCTTAGGAGACATGTAGGGTTTCAAGTATGATTGACATTACACTGATAAAATATAGTGGATTTTTTTTTTTTTTGGTTTGACCTTTTCTGAAACTGTATATTATTAAAGGAAATGGTTCGCTAGATGCTTGGATTATTTTTTATTTTTAAAAAATTTATATACTAAATTTAATCAAACATTCTTCATTTCTCATATCAAATTTTTTCTTTATTTTCTTTGTTTTTTTATAATCATTTAATAATATTTAAAATAATCAAATACGCTCCAAAAAAGATATTATTATAATTAAGGCTCTATTTTTGTATTTTGTATACTATTACTCTATTATAGAAAATGAATAATATGTATACAAAAATTGGTCTGATCAAAATATAAAAATAAAAAATCACTTGAATACAAATTTAAATTCACTTTGCTTTTAAATATATTCTTAATTAGAACTTAACTTAAGAGATAATTTATAAATAATTGATATAATAGTTAGAAAAATATTTTAAAATATATTTTAACAAATTTTGAAAGCATAGAAATTGTATAATTTAATGTCAACAAGAATGATAAAAAAAAAAAAACATTATGTGAGAAAAACATTTAATTATGAATCTACTTTATTTGAAATTTCTTTTTAGAACATACTTTATTTGAAGTAGTTCTTACATGTTTAAAATTATTTCAACAACAAAAGAAATTAGTCTTTTATTTTATAGTTGGGGCGAATATAAGCTGCGATAGTTATTGATTTATAAAATCTTTTTATTATATGGATTATCATTTCACATAGGAGGAAAAGAATTGCTTAGAGATCATATTAATGAAAAGTTAATATTAAAAATTGAATTGATCCAATAATGTTATAGCTATAGCTTTGATGCACATTTCTTAAATTGTTGTTTTGAAATTTATTGCATTTTAAATGAAAAAGACATGAAGAGTAAATATTGTTGATGTTATTAAATTATACAGGAAATCTCAATATAAATCCAAATTTCATTACTTTAATAACTTTTTATAATGTAGGCGTATATTACATTGCCTTACTTATAAAAGGTTTTGATATTCAAGTTCAAATATTTTTCAATATTAAAAAAATCAAGTAACAAAGTGAAATAATATCCCAGTGTACTTATTATTTTAAAAACAACAATTTTGGTTTTGTAGGATTTATTAATAGCCCATCTTTTACTAATTCAAACATTATAACTTGTTTAATATTTCAATTTCGATCATGTTTTATATAGATTATACTCAATATTTTAAAAATCAATTGAACATAGTAATTAATTTAGGAATTAGATCAATGATTGATTTTGTTATTTCTAAATTGATTTTTAATATTATTTTTTATTTTTATTTTTAATATTCTAATGATATTCTTAAAATTATATTTATTATTAAACTAATTAAACCAAATTGATCAAATCCACCGACTGATTTAGTAATCAATTTAATTTTAAAAATATTGATTATATTATAGTTTCTTAGATTATAATGGTTATTTATTTAGATTATATCATTTGTAAATTATTTAAAATTTTTAATAAATAAAATTGAATTTGAAAGGCGTATCACACATAGATCTAACTAGTCAAAAAGAAAAATACCAAAGACGAAGAAAAGTTGACTATTTAAATTTAATCTCTATTTGTTCGTTACTTATTCCCAGGTTATACTATAAAAGGCTCCATCACATTTGATGCCCAAACATCATAATTTTTTTTCTGGCTTAATTATTAAAAAAAAATCTTGAACTTTAATATGATTTCCAAATTCACCATTTACTTTATTTTTTAATAAAAAAGTCTAAACTTCAATTTTTTTTTTCAAATTTATCCTCAAATTAATATTTAATTATTAAAATAGATAAAGAATTATTTTAAATCATGAGCTTTTTTAAAAAATTTTGGTTAAATCCAAATAAGAGAAAATAAACTAAAAATTATTTAAAATTTTATTTAATTTGATTTTATTATCTTTCAATATATAAAAATCTAACCAAATTGAATTAAATATATCTATTCTAAGTAATTGAAATATTATTTGGATAAATAATTTATTATAAAATATTACTATTCATAATTTAAAAGTGAAAAACTTAGAAAATCGAAATTTTGTTCAAAACAATACAAGGATAAATAGTTAATATATTTTTTATATATACATTAAATAGCTAAAACTTTTTTTTTTTTTTTACAAATAATCAAATTATCTCTTTATATTAATGGATCATTTTTTGTGAGAAAAATAAATTTACTAAAATATATAATAGTTAAATATTTAAAACTCAAAAATAAAAATTAAAGGAAAATATATAAATCTTATTTAATTTTTTTATTTTTATATAAACAATATCTTTTTCGCTTTGAATAGTATCAGTGTTTTTATAATAATATAAGATTTAATAATTTTTGAAAATATTCTTTAGAATAAAAATACTCCACTTTTATTTTAATGTATATCATATAATATAAAAATTCAACTCACTTCAATTTTTCAGGACTTGTAACCTATTATTGTATATAAAATATTTATTTTATTATAAAATTTAATCAATTTAGACTTAATCAATTTTTATTCTTAAATTTTAATAATAATAAATTAACTTTATATTTTATATTGAAAAAAACATTTTATCTAATTTTTATATTAAATAAGAATCAAATATTTAATCATTATACACTTGCACTACTTTTATCTTCTACTTATATGTCTTATTTTTTTTATTTTTATTTTATTTTTATTACATGTATGATATTCACGTATTGATTTTATTCACTTTCAATTTTATTTGATTTTTTATTATTTAAGATATTTTAAGTAATTATTTACTTTAAAAAATAACTATTTATCTATCATTTAAATTCATGAATCTTAAATTTTTATAAATAAATAGACAATACTTAATCAATAATTTTAATTTTAGAATATATCATATATACTAAACTTTAAAAATTTTCTAACATTTTTCACTGAGAAATACATGTATATTTGTAATATTAATTTATTTTTTTTAACTTCTTATATATTTAAATAAATTAAGATTTGACTATTTTATATTTTTAGTAAATTTATTTTTCTCTCAAGAAAGGACTCATTAATATAAAGAGATAATTTTATTATTTGTAATAAATAAGTTTTAACTATTTAGTATGTACAAAAAAAAAAAAACTATTTGTCATTGCATTATTTTCAAAAAAATTATGATTATCTAAATTTTGAATTTTGAATTATGAATTATAAATTAATGATATTCTACAATAAAATTTTACAATAAATTATTTATCTAAATAAATTATATTTCAATTATTTAGAATATATATATATATATATATATATATATATATATATATATATATATATATATATATATATA
>CATIWR010251384.1:0-16084 GCA_949677035.1 Omphalea diandra
CTCCCATCAGCTTTTAATTGGCTTCACACATCCTTTGCTCTTCTTGGACTAATCAAAGTGTAATTCCTTGTTGCATGAATGCTCCAATTACATCCTTAAACTTCTTTAGCCTTCCCTTTATGATTGGGCCTTGAAGTTGAAATGGATCCTTTGCTTTAGCCTTGGTTGTTTGCATCATGAGCTTTGTGTGAATTTATAACAAACCTTTAAATTTATAAGAGTAGGTTTTCTCTTAAATAGTGATTGTATATTATTGCCTATTTAGAGACTTAGACACTTCCTTTTATAAAGTAATAAAGGCTAGCATTTAACCTGTAAAAACACCAAGGTGAGTTTTGCTCTCTAGATTCTTGAAAAGGAGAGTATTAGCTTCTTTTTAAGCCTAATAAAAATGGAGGTTGAATTTGATCCCCAAAAAGATAGTGAAAGGACTAAGTTCAACTTATGAAATAAACATGGGTATTGTTAACAAAATGACTATATCTCTTATATTGATTTTTCTTTCCTTTAACTTCCATCATTTTATAAGTAACCAATTCACCCCTTTGTTTTCTGAAAACTTTAATGGTTAAACACATTAGTAAAAGTTAATAGAAGTTGTCTATGAAAATTTCTCTTTATTTTGTAGTTTCAACTCTGGCATTAGTCATCTCCTATTTACATGTCACCTAAATAACAGAAATGATCTTATGAAAAAAAATTGAGGAACCCAAAAAATGAGAGTTAGAGCTGGTAATTTTTTATATAACCCATTTAAATGATATGACACGACAGGTAGTTAAATGGATATGAGTTTGGCATAGGTCATAAATGGGTTAACAAATTTATGAAGCGATAAAAAAGTAGGTTTAAATGGGTTGACCTACCTAACCCATAGTAGACATGATTAAACTTGATTATATAATGGTTTAATAGGTTAACAAGCAATACACAATACAAATATACACGTTTAAACATAATTTAAATAAATATAGTTATATATAATAAAATATCTTTGAAACCAACCTTATATTTGCTTAGATTTTTAATCTTTAGTCTTTATTTTCTCAATATATAAATATTTTTTAATTAAAAAGTAAAAATTTTAATTTTTCTATATCTTTTTGAGTTAAACGGGCATTTTCATTTTAAACGTGTATTTTTGTGTCATGATGTTAATATCCATTATGACACAATTAATTAAATAGGTTATATCATATAGCTTGCTTCGTAAACATGATCATGCTAGAGTTGAAGATTTTGACACGATTGATTAAATGGGTCATATTTGAATTAAGCATTTTTGTGTTATACATGTATTTTGACATAACACGATTAGACACGATATGACATGAATTGCCACTGTTAAAATTGAAAACTCCAATAATTGTTCCTATAGCAAACACTGCTTTTACATTTAGAAATGATCTCACATTGATTACATATATAGAAATGACACCTGATCATGTCAGGGAACATTTTAATAATGACAATCATCATCTTACTGTTTTGTCAGAATCTACAACACAACCTTAACAACCTAGTAATGCTTTAATGGTAAACCATAATGCAGAGTTATTGAATTTTGATCTACAAGATGTTAACCTTATTAGCAAAGTATTGGTCAATAATGAATCTATCCTTAAGAATTACACTTCTAATGATGATGAAAATGGTATTAAGATTATAGTTTACAATATCGTCATATAACATTAATTCCAAAAATTAACATGGGTGATTATATTGCCAAAAACATGACTTAGGTAGATTGTAGGAATTTAGCAAGGAAGGAAGAGAGAAATAGAAAAATACTTTTAGCAAAAAAGTTTGAAACGAAAATATATAGAATTTCTTTTTTTTTTCTTTTTCAACATAAGATTTTTCTTACATTAAGCTCTCTCTTTTTTCACTTTCCTTGTTATAATAGTATCCCTTTTATCGAAAGAGAACACATTTCTTAGTCAACAACTTTTAACTAACACTATACTTGTTTATTTCCTTGAAATAAGGATGTCCATTGCTTTTTACTTAAATCAAATTACATTATCTTTCTTCGATTGATTACAAGATCTTAGCCTAGACTTTTAAACAAAAATCTTTGCATTTCAACATAGATCAAGTTGATTAAAAAGCATAGTGGACAATAGTTGAATGAAAGTACCTAAAGGCAAAAGGCATGTATAAGGTTTCTTTCTTAAAAAGAGTGTTGAAATCACCTCAAAGAACAAATTTATAAAGATACTTTATTGGAATTATCTTGGTTTGGGTAATGTGGATATGTAACGTACTCTTTATTCTTAGTGTCAAGAATTTAAGCTTGACTTTCTTTATGTTATGGAACCTATAGTGGATTTTTTTGTTATTGCTTCCTCTTATTAAAGATCAATGAATTTGGCACTTATCGTTATGAATTATTATTCTTTAGCTTCTCTTTAGTTCTTCTGCTGATGTGATCTTCCATAACCTTCTCTTATTAATTTTCTTAAGTAGTATGTTATTATTGATTTTTATATTAATCATACTCTACAAAGAATTGGTTTTGTTTATGGTAGCATTTGGTATTTTAGGTACACGACCCTTTAGGGTGATTTATGATGGTTTAATTTGACTTCTCTTAATTATTAGGTGGTGGTTGGAGATTTTAACTCTCTTCTAGAAGTCATGAAAAAACCGGTAAGCCTCTTGCTCCTAGTCCTTGTATAGATTTTTGTTCATTTATAAAAGATTGTAAGCTCATGCATCATCACTCATGGTGCCTAAAATGGTGCAATTATAAGGTTGGCAAACATAGTGTTGAGATTTGTTTAGGTTGCTTCAAATGTTTTATAGGTTTCTTTAATTACTAGCGCTTAATCAAATACATTGCTTTTACTTGGCATCATTTTAATCATAATGCATTACTTTTGAATTATGAGTTATATGCCTGAAACTCCCCTTCTTCATTTCACTTCTAAGTAATAGGGTTAATGCATGTAAATCTTTGTGAATTTATAATGTAAAATTGGGTTACCTTGGCTACCTATAGTTCTTTAATTCAAGGTATTTATGATAATCTTAAGCATCTACATCAAATTTTATGAGTTTAGAATAAAATAAACATTGGTAATCTAGATGTTAATGTTGTTAAAACTAAATTGGAGCTTAAGAATATTCAATCTTCTATTATAACTCATAGGTTTATGGAAGAATTACAAAAAAGGAGTTTACTTTGGATATTCATCCCAAATAGTAAGAGATTTTCTTTAAGGAACAAAGATGCATTAAATGGTTACAAGCTAGTTATAGAAACGCTACTTTCTTTCATAGTTATAACTCAATATGCAAATCTCAACATGGGATTCACTAACTTCATATTGATTATTCAATTATTGATAATCTAACAATGAAATGCATATTATGGATTTTTATAGTCATTTTTCAACAAGGATCAAACTAATATATTAATGTTAAAATTATTAAAGAAGTCATTTATCTTATAGTTATTAATGAAGAAAACAATGATCTTTTTTACTGCTCAATTCTCGATGAGGTTAAGCATACGGTTTGGGTAATGGATCCTCACATGACCTTAGGCCCATATGGTTTTATTAGCTTTTTTTTTTTCGCTTATATTAGGATATCATTAAACATGAGGTTAAATTTATAATGTTATTCAATATTTTTTATGCATTGGTAGCATTATGCATGAGTTTAACTCAAGTTTTATGATTATTATCCCTATGATTCTTGATGCAATCTCTATAGAGTAGTGTCACCCTATTGTCCTAAGTAAATTTATTTTCAAAATAATTACTAAGATTATAGTAGATAGATTATCTATTATTGCCACCAAGATCATCTTTGGCAATCAATTTGGATTTTTGAAAATATATCTATTTCAGAATGTATTGTTATAACTTTAGAAGTAGTTAATACTCTTGACATTAGTAAGGCTTTTGACATCATGACCTAGAGTTTTGTTATTGATATTCTAGAGGCTTTTAGGTTTTTTTTTTTTTTTTTTTTTTAAATAATTCTAGCATTGTATTTCCTAAAATTTTCAATCATCCAAAATTTTTATCATGATTAATAAAGAGCTTATCAAAAAGGGGTTTATCAAGGTGATCCTTTATCTTGTCTCCATTTTGATTTTGTGAGGATTTCTTAAGCCACTGGTTAAGCCATCTAGTAGATAATCATCTTATATCTCTCTGAAGGTTTATGGTTGAGGTCTCTTTCCCAACACATTTTCTTTATACTTGACAACAAAAATATTATAAAAATAAATAAGTGTAGAGAAAATAGAACTAACACTTTTTTTCATTCATACATAGTATATCAGATACAAAGTTTCATACAGACAACTTAGTACATAAGGCCATATTTTCTTTTATCAAACACTGATAAGCTAATCCCCAAAAATATGGACTAATACTCTTTTAAACCAAAACACTATCATTACATTTGATAAAAACTTTGACTTTTAAAAAGCATTAAAAAAAATATCAATTTTCTTATCATTACTCCTCCTTGAGATTTTTTGCAAATACTCCTAATAATGCCCTTAGCTGCACGAACTTAGATTTATGAGGTTCCTTTTTCATAATGTTTGCAATTTGATCCTCAGATTTGTAGTGCTATTTGAATTTCCTAATCAGCTTCAAATTGCCTTAAAACATGAAACTTAACCTTATATGCTTAGATTTCCATGGAGCACAGGATTTTAAGCCATATGAATAGTTGATTTATTGTCAACTTTCATAAAAGTAGCACTTATATGAGCCATTTATAGATCAAGATCTAATTTTCTCACCCATTCAACATGATTAATACCACTTATTACTACAATATACTCTACTTCAATAAAAAACTTCTTGCCTCCTACAACTTTAAGAGATATTTCTAAATGTAGAAACATAACTAGAGATACTTTTGCAATCATTAATATTGACTACCTATTTGCTATCAGAATATCCTAGCAAACATCCATTTGTAGCTGATTTACACCATAACCTATAATCTATTATACCTCTAACATATCACAAGACCCTTTTAGCAATGCCAAAATGAGACTCCCTTGAAGAATGCATGCATCTAGGCAACACACTTATTGCATACATTAAATATGGATTATCATTTGTTAGATACAATAGACTCTTTATCAAACTTTTATAGTAGACCTACCTTCTGACCAGCATTGTCTTTAGAAACTTTTTCATTATATATAAAAAGAGTAACCACTAATTTACATTTATCCATTTTGAACCTTTTAAGTAGATTCAAAGTATATTTATGCTTAGATATAAAAATACCTTCTTATGATTGTGTAATCTCCATTCTTAGAAAAATAATTCATTCTCCCATATCAGAAATCTCAAACCTTCTTATGATTGTGTAATCTCCATTCTTAGAAAAATAATTCATTCTCCCATATCAGACATCTCAAACATATCTTGCATTTTGCTTTTGAACTCCATAATCATACCTTTGTCATATCTTGTAATCAAGAGATCATCAATATATAATGAAATAATCAATGTTTTTCCATTCCTCTCCTTCTTCGCATATAATGTAGCTTTTGTTATGCTCCTTTTTAAACCACATTTAATAAAATAACCTTTTTAAACCACATTTAATAAAATAAATATCAACCTTACTATACCAAGTTCTTGGAGCCTATTTAAGGCCATACAAAGTTTTATTTAGCTTATACTCCATATCATCTTTGTTTAATACTTCACAACCTTAGGGTTGTTCAATAAAGATCTCTTCCTTTAGTTCATCATTAAGAAATGTTGATTTCACATCTAAATGATAGACCTTCCACTTGTATTTAGCAATGAGAACTAATAAAAATTTTGATGGTGTCATGTTTGGCTAAAGGTGCAAACACTTCATTGTAATATGTTCTAAACTGTTGGATTTAATTTGGCTCTATAAACCCCAATACATTCTTCTTTTTAGGTCTGGGAACTAATTCCCAAGTTCCATTTTTCTGCATCATCTTCATCTCTTCATGCATTGCATTAGCCCATCCAACATATGTATAAGCTTCCTTAAATTTATAAGCTCTTCTACTATTAAGTTGCATCTTTCACATATCTTAGCAAGACTTGTTGTTTTTGTTTTCTCTAGATTATCATCATTTAGTTCCACTTTATGGTTATTTGGAGAAGCTAACAAATTGCGTTTTGAACTTGAAATTGAATTATCAATTGTAATTTCATTATTTTGCTACTCAATCTTATTTGAATCCTAATTCCACAATGACTTCTCATCTATTACCACATCCCTACTAACCATTATTTTCTTCTCCTTCAAATTATTGATTCTATAACCTTTTTCCATTGAGGCATATCCCAAGAAAATCTCCACTTCTACTTTCTTGTCCAATTTTATTCTTCTAGTAGTTGGAACATGTACATAACAACATGAGCCAACTACTTTCATATCCTTCATAGATGGCTTACTTGACTCCATCATTTTATTGGTGTCTTCCCCTCTACTGTAATTGTTGGCAACATGTTCAATAAGTAAACTTCAATATGCACAACCTCTGCTCCAAACTGATTTGGCATATTCTTCCCATCTAACACTGCTCTAACCATTTCTACTACTACTCTATTTTGTTCTCTTTGCTACCCCATTTTGCTCATAGGTATATACATTTGTAAGCTAATGATGAATACTAGCATCTTCATAAAATTTTTTAAAGCTTTTAGCACTTACACCCACTTTGAGTCTCAACTAACTTCTTAAACTTCTTGAATACATCAAAGATTTGTGACTTATTTCTTATTAAATAAATCTAAGTCATTATTGTCATATCATCAACAAAAAGCACAAAATACTTACATTTCTTCATGGATTCTATTTGCATAAATCCACAAACATTACTATGAACTAGGTAAAGTCTTTCACTAGATATCCATATGGAATTTACAGGAAAAGGTCCCCTATGTTACTTCCCTATTTGACATGAACTATAAACACTATCAGTTCTTTTTTACTTTAGGCATAAATCCCATAAAATCTTAATTCCATAGTTATGTCAAAGCATTATAATTACAATGACCATATCTACAATGCCACAACTTTGATTCATCTTTTTTTAAAAAATTAAATATTTCACTAACACGTCAATTTAAGGGAAAACATTTATCCACTATTGGCAAGTTTGCCACTAACACATTTCCATTATTATAAATAGAACATCTCATTCTTTTAAAAGATAATGAATAACAATTTTTTAGTGTTCGAGCCACAATTAATAAATTTTCAGCAAGAGAAGGCATAGATAAAACATCATGGATGACTTTAGTACCTTGTTTAGTTTGAAGCATTACAAATCATTTTCCATGTGACTCAACAACTTGCCCATTCCCAAGCCCAAGCTGCTTGACTTTTTTCTCGATGGTCTTGTCTGAATTTTTGAATAATTCTTCATCTTTTGCAGGTGACTAGTGCAACCATTATCAATAAACCAAACACATTTAAAGTCTTCATGAGTCTCTTACATAGCAATAAATAAGCTTACTTCTGGTTCCTCCTCCTCTTCAATAAAATTAGGCTATTGTAATGTCTTTTTTTGGCCTTGTTTTTGCTTAAGACTGTAATTTTTTTAATATGGCCTATCTTTTTGCAAAACCTACACTAGATAAGGGAATTGCCTTTGAAACAACAATCCTCTTCCTCGTGATTGGTTCTTTGACAATGACTACATGTGAGAAATTTGACAACCCTCTTGCCCAACTTTCCTATTTGCTTCATTTGAAATGCTCCTTCAAGAGCTTCATCATCACAAACTAATGTCCTTTATTCATGAGCTTGAAGTTTGCTTATGAGTTTTGGAATTGTTAAAGCTTTATGATCACATGATTCTTCAATAGTTAACACCTTTCATTCAAACTTTGTAAGTAGACTCACCATGATCTTCTCCACTACCTTCACATCTAGAAAATCTTCTATAATGAATCTGATCTTATTTAGCGAATCTAAGAACTAGATGAATACTTTTTAACCAGCTCCTTTTCTTGCATTTTTAGCATTTTGAACTCTCTTTTTAATGTAAGAAGCTTGACAGCCTTCACTCTTTTATTTCCTTCATATTCTTCCTTTAATTTATCCCTAGTGTCTTACATGCCATGATCTTAGTGAAAGTGGCTTTAGATAATGCTGAATGAAGACAAGTTAAAGCCTTTGGTTTCCATACCTGTTTATCTTCATAAGTCTTTATCTATGATATAGTTGGATCATCTCCTAGAGGCTTTGGTTCTCCATCATCTTCTACAGCTTCTCATAGACTTAGAGCCATTAAATAAGCCTTCATTTTAATGGCCCAAATATGATAATTTTCTTTAGAGAATTGAGGAGGACTTGTTCCTATAAAATTATTTGTTGACATCTTCACTGGTTTTGCCTTGATCTTCTTCCATATCTCCTTTAAGAAGTTAGCTTTGATACCATTTGATAACAAAAATGTTATAGAACATAGATAACTATAGAGAAAATGGAACTAAAGCTTTTTTTTCATTCATACATAATATATCATATACAAAACTTTATATGGACATCTTAGTACATGAGACCGTATTTAATCCCTAGAAATATAGACCAATACTACTTTATACCAAAACACCATTATTACATTTAACAAAAACTTTAACTTCCAAAAAGCATTTAGAAAAAATCTCAGTTTTTTTAACAATGCTGATGATGTACGTTTTTTTTAATAAAGGTACTAATCATAATATACAAATTATTAATCATGCTTTCGGCCTTAATGGTGTAATGTCTAGTCAGCTTGTCAATCAAAGCAAATAATAAAATTTTTGGGGTACAGTAATTTAGCTAATCGGGTTTCAAGACTTTGTGAGATGGTTAATATGAAAACAGGTGCTCATCCTTTTCTTTAACTTAGCATCTGCATTCTCTAAAGTTTGCTTACAGCCTATTGCTAACAAGATCATTAGTATATTTGCAAAATGGAAAGACCAAAACCCTCTCTATGGCTAAAAAGTCTCTTACTTTTACGTAGGAAAATGCATTCACAATTTTCTATGGACGGGTTCAGTGGTAAATATGAAACTTGTCACAATTTCATGGAAGATTTACTGTTTGCCAACTAAAAAGGGCGGTTTGGTCGTCAATTATCTTGTAAGGCTCTCAGTCTTGCCTTGCTTATCAAATTTTCACGGAATATTATTAGTCGAAAACCTTTTCCCCTAAATCTAATTCAGCATAAATTCCTGCATGTTTTTGGAATTGCTAAACTTCTTTTATGACTTCCTCCATTTGGTATTTTATTAAGAATGTTTATGCATTTTTTCGTGATTTTCTCTTAAATGGTTCATTAGAAAGTATATTTAATTGAATTTCTAGACTGATGAATGTATTTAATCTACTGTTGCTGATCAATTGCAGATTCTACTTTTGCAATAAAAACATTTGTCACATACTCTTTATGTTTTATAATAATCGAGAATTGTCTTTGCCCCCTGATTTTCATAATGATTATCGTGACAGCAAATTAACTCTATCTTTGCTATTTTTGAAGATAATGACATTTTAATTGGGGCTAAATCTATTGTTGGGCATCTGATAATACATAATTATATTAAAAAACTTTATTCTTTTAAAATTTGTAGTAAGTTCATTTGGAAAGAGTTCCTTCCTCCTTTAAGATCATTGCTTTGTGCGCATTGATGAGAGCTATATATAGTTTTAGCTCTTAATCTGATTCCTTCTGGTGCCCAATCGTAGTGATTGGGGTTTGGATCATATGGAGAGTGCATATTTGGCCATCTTTGAGAATCAAACTCCTAGCACATTTCATGCTTTTCATTTCTTATGGAATTCTCTAAGCAAATGCAATTTTTTTAGAGTTGGCTCTGTGTATAATTCTTTAACTGAACTCCAATTGTTTCATAACTTGAATATCTAAGGCAAGCCCACAATAGCTTTTAAAATCGTTTCAGTCACTTAGCAGCCTTATCCTATTGGATGGATGAAGGTCAATATCGATAGTTTTGCCAATGGCTCTCCTAGTGCGAGTATTACAAGTAGAGTTTTTGTATTTTTTATTTTGAAACAAATTAGGTTATGCTCACGGAGCTTTTGCATTCCGAACCGACCGCTCCTTTTCTTGTATGGCAAAACTAAAGGCTACTATTTTCACAATCATCAAAGCTTGGAGACTTGGCTGGCACAGTTTATGGCTGGAATATGATTCCATAAATTGTCAATCCTTTCTTTCTCGTTTAACTGAGTTACCTTGAAAGTTTGAATGACATGGTCTGAATGTTTATCAATTATTAGCAACAAAAACTTCTCTGTCTTCCATTTTTACTGTGAAGCCAATATGGCTGCAGACAAGTTAGCTTGACATGGAGTCACTATTTTTTATTTGGCAAGGTGGAATACTGCACTTGATTTTCATAGTCATTTAATCTATAATGACTTTAATGGTAGGAGATTATAGGTTTAGTTAGTTTTCTTGTGTCTTCCTCCTGTTTTGGGTACTGTTTTCTTGTACTTGATTCTTTTTAGTTTATCTTTAATAATATCAAAAAATTAAAATAATCACTATTTTTCTCTCGCTTAGAATAACTTGGTGTGTCTCTTGAATTTAAAAAATATGATTTATAGGAGATTGAAATGTGTCTAAGGCACTAGTTAATCCAAATGATATAACTTTAAATTCAAAGAGGCCGTGACCGATTTTTAATATTGTCTTGGGGATATCATCCTCCGTCATCCTAATTAATGGCATATCATGATTTGAAATCTTATTTATTGAATGTATTCCAATGATTTTTAAAAAGTTCTTAAAAATAAAGATATATTCAATAAAAATTTTAAACACTTTAAAAAATCTATAAAAATAAAAATGTATTCAATCAAGGCTTTAAAAAGTCTAAAGAAATCATGGAATATTCAATTACAATTTTATAAAGTCTATAAAACTTCTGTATACTTTAAATGACTTTTTAGATGGTAGTATAAATAAAACATATAAAAAATTTCTTTCTAATTCCCTTAAAATTTTGTCAGACTTTTCTCTATTTGACAAATCTGTGGTACATTATTACAATTTTGAGATGACATCTTTTGTTCAAAAACCATTGCATTTGTTCCAAAAGTTACACCATATGAAGTGTCTCGCTCTTCACTAGAGGTGGCTAACGGGTCGGATCGTTTGGATTTCAGGTGAGATTGAGTCACCCATCAGGTCATGTTTATAAAAAAAATTTCAGATCGGGTTCGAGTTTACTCTTAAAATTGATATTTCAAGTCAGGTCACTTGTTATTCATTTGTAAAATATCAATTTGAATTTTGCAATCATTTATACAATATTTTCTCATAATTTGTTAAGAGAAAAATAATAATTTAGTAAGATAGATTTTATATAAAATGAAACTTGATTAAAATTTTTTCATTTAAATGCTTAATAAATTAAATATAATTTATTTTATTAAGCAAATGACTATATATTATGAAAACAATTGAATTAAGTCTACATAAAATTATATTTAAGTCATATATTATAATTTAAATTAATTTATAAATCATTCATTATAAAAAAAAATTATGCGTATTATGATAAAAATTTATGTGATAAAATTATATTTGCCTTAATATGTGATTTTATTGTGATATAAACTAAATTTATTATAATTATTATAAAACAAATAAGTTAAATTATGATAAATTTCTTGTATATATTAAATCATTTAAAAAAATTATGATAAAAACTTAGTTTAATTACTCAAAAATTTAAACATTTACATGATTTTAAATTCTATCTAATATTTTTAATTAAGTCAATTATACTGTAATTTGATAAATTAATTTTAATTATACCTCAAGTCAAAAATATAATTTAATAATGTGTATTTAAACTCAGTTGATCTTTATACTTTTTAATTAGTTTAATTAATCTAAAATTATGTTTACAACTTAATTAATATACTACCATTATTTTTATTCAATTTAATCTTATTTTTACTTGATTAAATTTATTACATACTTCTGTATGATGAATTTTAATTTTATATTTAAATTAAAAATTACAAATTTTAAAATTTAAATCATTTATAAAATCTCTCAATCTCTCCTTAAAATATTAATTATTGTATTTTAAATAATTATTATTTAAAATACTTAAATAAAATTTTAAAAATTATTTAAAAAATTTATTTACCAGAACTTAATTAAGATGATACTTTTATTTTACATCCAATTTAATCACTTTTTTTTATTAAAGAAAATTTATTGTATACTTTATATGAAATTTTTTAATCTTATATTTAAATCTATAAATTTCTAAATTTTAAATTTATAATTCATAAAATCTCTCAATATCTCATTTAAAATTTTTTTTTGTCTCACTCTATCCTTAAAATTTTAATTTTTATATTTTAAATAATAAATTGTTTAAATCATTTAAAATAAAAACTTTAAGAAATATTTAAAAAAATCAATTACATGAGCTTAATTAAGATGATACTTTTATTTTTATCAATTTAATCTCTTTTTTAATTAATTAACTTTATTATATACTTTTATTTGATAATAGTATATTTCAATTTAAAAATATAAAAATTTTGAAATTGAAATTTATAATTTGTAAATTTCTCAATCTATTATTTTTAAAAAAATTTATTTCATTCTCCCCTTAAAAAAATTAATTTATATATTTTAAATAATAAATTATAAACCATTTAAAATAAAATTTTTAAGAAATATTTAAAAAAATCAATTACATGATATGAATCTGAAAATTCTCAACAAATTTATCCTTTAAATAAAAATTAAGGATTTATTAATTTATTATTTAAATATATAAAAATAAACTTTATAATTTTAAAACATGAAATTAGTATCAAATTATTTATTAATCAACTAAAATAAAAATAAAATTTTGATATTTTTGTGAAAAATATTTAAATTGATTAAAAATAAAAAAATGTTATCTTAGTAAAATTTAAACTTAATTTTGAATTTAATTAAACTAATTGAAAAAATATAAGGTTAATTGAATCTAAATATACACTTTATTAAATGTTAATTTTGACTTGAGGTATGAGTGACACTAATTCATTAAATTAGGGTGTAGTTGACTCAATTTGAGACTTTATAAAAGATTTGAATTTTCTTAAACATTGAGCTATAAATTTTTAACTCAAAATTTTTTACCATAATAAAAGAGCATATAAAATAAATTATGATATACACTCTTTTATCACAATATAGTGTATAGCAAGTAACATATAAGAAAAAGTAATATTATCATAATAATATTGATTATCATATTAAATAATTTAAAAATATGATAAAATTATTTTATCATAATAAATAATTTGTATTATTATTAAATAATTTATCATAATAAATAATGAATTGTAATTTAGACACATAAAAAGGATAGTAAAATTAATAAATTTATTAAAATATAAAAAATATCCTTATATTTTAAATAAAAATATCAAAGTTAAATTTAAATTTAAATTTAAATTTAATTAAATAATCAAATATTTTTTTGAAATAATTTTTTCTTTTTTATTTTAATTATTCTTCCTTTGATATATTCATTAATAAAATTTTTCTTTTTTATATTATAATTAGGTCAATTAGATCGAGTCACAGATTAACCATTTGAGTTAGTTTTGACTCAGCTCATTGGGTTGACTCTTACATAACTTAAAAATTATCGAATTATTTCAAGTTTATCTCGGATCATAATCAAGTTCGAATCATCTTTTTTTAGACAAATTGGATCGAATTTTCGAGTTAAGTCAGAAACTGTCATCTCTACTCTTAACCACTTCTTTAGCAGCATCGATTCTAATATAAACTAGTAAAAAAAAATTTAAAGAGTAATAAGTGATTTTTTCTCAAATTGAATAGTTTAATATTGTGTAAATTAATTCGTTTTTTCAAAATATATGTACATAGACACCAAAAGAATTGACATCTAAATTGCCAATGATCTTGGACAATAATTGTCACCCTTAAAGTAAATAAAAAAAACTCTAAAGAGACTTGATATCTATCTTATTTATAATATAGTTGCACTTTTGTCGTTTGGTACATCGAAAAGACTAAGGAGTACAATTGCATTTTGATTTATATAATCATATCCCGCATTATCTGTCTCTGCAGGCAAATTTTATCATTTAGCTTTTGCAGAAGAGTTATTTTTAATATTTGCAACATTTTTCAATTTGAGATTACTAACTCTAATATGTTATGATACAAGATGTAATTAAAAAACGAGAGTCAATTGAAGTTACCAAATAGTGACAATAGATAATAACCTTAAAAAATTAGCTAACCCTTGCATAAAAATTTACCTTGCATAAAAATTTTAGTGTTGATCTTTTTAATATATTTATAAGTAATTAATCTCAATTCTATTATTTTATTTTTTTTGCAATTAACAAATATTTTTCTGAAATAATAGAAAATGGTGTTAAAAAAATATAAATAGTACAATGATAATTTTAAATAAATAAAATAATTGGTTTATTAACGTAATAATAAAGTAAAATTATCTAAAAATAGACACTGATTAAGCATGAAGGTTTTGGCATATGGCGCTGTATACTTATAGAGTAGATGATGAATATTTGATAGATCCTACTTTATTTATTATTTAACTATTTTTTTATTATATGAGAAATATAAATTATTATACTATATAAGATATTAAAAATTAATGAAAGTCTAATAATATCCATAGAAAAGTCTATCAATGTCTATAATTTTTTTAAAAAAAATAAAATCTTTAAAAGTCATTCATTAATTTATAAACAACATAAAATTCATTAAAAATATATGAACTCTATCAAGTCATTCACTTAAAAAAAAGTGTATAAATATCTTTAAAAGTCTTAATTGTATACATCCCCTTATAATAATAATGAACACTACATAATTCATCAAATAAATCATCAATCATAGGAATAGAAAATTTGTCTTTGATGGTAATAGCATTTAGTTGTACCTATTTAGTACAGATCTCCATATGGTATCTTTTTTCTTTACCAATAAAACAAGGGAGGCAAAAGAATTGTTGCTAAATTGAATGATTAAAGTTGTTAACATTTCATTGAGCTCGATTTTCAGTTTCAATATTTTAAAACTTGTGGTATCTATAATGCTTCAAATTAACAGGTAAGGCACTGGGTTTCAAAGAGATGTTATGATCACAGCTTTCAGATGGACGTAAGGTAGAGGAATCGTTGAAAAGGTCATTATACAATTCAATAAATTTACTAAATTTGTTCAGATATATTTGCAAAAGTAGTTGCACATGACCTATCAAAGACACAACACACAGAAAATAAATGTGCTCTCACCCCTGACAATTTTAAGAAAAAAAATTATATAATTTGCTATTGAATAATAGGGGCATAATTGAGTTGAGCCGAATAGAATTTTGTCAAATTCGAACTCAATCAAGTTTTAATGTTGAATTTCAATTTCGAACTCGATCAAGTATTCAAATGCTCAAGCTCGACTTGATTAGGCTCATTTACTTATATAATTTTTTTGTAAATTATGTAAATCGAAATTTTAATTCAAATAAACTCAATTAGGAATATATCGATTAAACTCGATTGAATAATATAATAAATATGACATATTCAAATGATAAATTAAAAAAATTAATTAATATTGCCTAAGTTCAATTAGAGTTGCAAGCCTTTAGGTCGAGTATTTTGATATTCAAATTCAACTCGTTCGATTATTTGATTAAATTAAGCTCAAGTTTGACTCAATTAATTTAGAATCGATTTGGAGTAGTTTGAGAATTGTCTCAATTTGTTTATATCCCTATTGATTATGATGTGTATGAAAACTTCTTCAACAATTCCTTTAAGCGCCACTAGTGGTGAGCATGAACAGCGGAGATTTCTAAATTGAACCAAGGAACTAGACTGATTTTATACTAAAACTGAAATATCTGATTTTTTTAAAAATCTTTGAATTGAACCAAACTAAAAATAAGGAAACGAGATGATTTCGAAGATTATGCAATATTCAAATCGAGAATTTGATCGAATCGTCCCATACTGAAACCAAACCATAGAATCGATCTCCGATATATATATATATATA
>CATIWR010251400.1:0-37844 GCA_949677035.1 Omphalea diandra
ATATATATATATATATATATATATATATATATATATATATATATATATATATATATATATATATATATATATATATATATATATATATAGTCATTTCATCATATACATCAAATCTGCAAAAGATTTTGAATCTTTGTAAAACGAGAATGATATAAAGTTTGAAATGTAAAAATATAAAGTCATTCTTTCACGCGTAAAAATAGCTAATTGTTTGGAAGAGACGAAAGAATTGGGTCTGATTATGATAATAAATTGGAGAAAAACAAAGGGGACCTTAACGTGTATCAACTTTCCAAGACCATGAAAGGAAAAGGAGGGAGAGGAAATTTGAGAGTTGGAAGAGAAAGGGCACAGCACAAGTGTGTGTAACGTGAGATATGTCATTTCTTGTTGGCAGAGGAAAGGCCCACCAATAATTAGTGAACTCGAGACTGCAGCATCCACTGTCTTGGGGCCAAGTGTCACAAGAGGGATATGAGGCAAATTATATCACTGGACAAAAAGATGTGGTACTGGAGAACAACATTGAATGAAAAAGAAGATTGGCTCCGGCTTTAATTTTGGCTCAGAAATGAATGCATCTTATTATGTGGTGCATTGAGAGAGATGGACACGATATAGTATGCCATTTCTCAATGGGTGTGGCTGCCCGTTGTTGTCACGTACCACTACGGACAAGCCACTTGGGAGTAGCCCAGTGATATAAGCACTAGTGAGTGCTTAGGAAAGCCTTGGGTTGGAGTCTTTCTTCTGGCTTGTAGTGGCTTAAAAATATTCTCCTTGATTTTCAAATGTTGCAGTTGTATCTTCCTGACTACCAACCGTCTCCCTCCTTGCCAACTGCCAATATGTAGGGCTAAGCATTAAATGGTTTAAACAAAGGAATAGATTGCATTGAATGGATTCAATTTTTAATTTGATTTTTATATATGTTAGGTTCAGTTTCAATTTTTTTATAAAAAAAATTAATGAAGTTTTTAGTAACAAAATTCAATTTAATTAAATGGAATCAAGTCACACTCACTTTAAATTAAATTAAAATAGGTTAAATTTATATTAAATCAAATTAAAATAGTTCAAATCTATTTGAAATTTATTGTACACATAAATATATTAAAAAATTATTATTTGTAGTGCACACATTTTATAAAATTTATTATTTATATTAAAATATTTACAAATTTAATTTTAAAAAATGATTTTAACTAAATCAAATTAAACTGATTCACTTTGATTTAATTCTTATATTTAGTTTGATTCGATTCAATTTATATTTTTGACATTTCAATTTTTCAATTTTTTTATTGGTTCAATGTGGTACGATTTAAACTGATTGCACACCTTCTATTAATATATACATATGTCAAAACAAAAAAATATTTGCTTTACTCTTTGAATTCATTTATTATATGTACTGCTATATTTTTATATTTTTATTTATTACAGGCTCAATAAACGGGGATTATCATTTCTTTTATACTAATTATAAAAATGATAATTTTTCAAATGTAAAGAAAAATATTTAAATCCAAAACATCTACTCTCAAAGTAAATGTTCTTGCCACTTGAGCTTGGCCTCAAGTGTGCTATATTTTTACCTTAATTGTTGTTCAATATTCACTTATATGTATTGTTATTCATTAATATCATATTCATTCTAAATGTGAAAGCATATGATCTATAAAAAAACACAAAATAAATAAATCATAACAATATTTTATATGATTCATTTTTTTAAGAGTGTCATAGCTTCAGGTACTATTTTTCATTATTAATAATATAATTAATTACATCATCAAATTCAAAATCATTTTTTTGAATTCATTAACCTATTATATTCAAGGGATTTTTCAATGACACATTATTACATAAAATTTACTTATTGTAAATATGATAGTTTATGTCTTTCATTATTTTTTACACATAACTAAACTACTTACTGCTTTAACTATCATAGGCTAATGACTATCTAACCATAAGGAACCAAAGTATAATAATAAATAAGAATCTCTTTCTCTTATATTCAAGTCTTTCATATCAATAAATAAAACTTCACTATTTAGACGAAAGCCAAAAAAACCTTTCATAAAATATTTTTATTTCTATAGTTAGCTTTTATCAATTCTACACAAATAGAAATCCATATCTAAGTAGAAATAATTCTAAAATAGAGGTTCTACAATACACAAAAAATAATTTTCTATCCACTTAAGGAATATTTATCTCAAACAAAAAAATATAGTATCCTATTAAGAATTTGAGTTTTATATATATATATATATATATATATATATATATTGAAAAATAAAAAAGAAAATGAATGGCATGGAAATGCAATTGAAAAAGCTTAAATTTTAGTGACTTTCTCTTTTTATATTTCAATAAGTAATTTGGTATTTATTTTGTTAAAACTTCAAAGTTTGAAATAGAATAAAATTTTCAATTATATACCATTACCAATAATAGTGAATGTTGCTTTATCAAATGGCAGAGAATCTGTTTATTTTTATTATTTTGAGTTTTAATCTTTTGAAAAAATTTGCGAAATATTTTAATTTTATGAATTTATTAAATTTGATATAAATAAATTTATTGAATCGCTTAAAAAAAAAACATTCTCGCTATTGCATCAACTAAACAAGTAATGCTATATGATAGAATAACAGCTACAATTCCAGTATAAAAAATCTAGCAAGTTATGGGACTATATACAAAGAAAATGCAAATGGGTTGGGCAATGAAGTGGGGGCAATAAATGGTAGGTCGGGTGTTGGTATGACCGGAATGTTGTCATGAGTCATGACATCCGTTAACCTTCTGGGGTCACTCTGCTCATTAGCTAGCACCCTGCAGAACCTCAACCATCATCGAGCTTCAGAAAAATTCTTATAATTATTTTCCATAAATGCTACTCACCCACACTTTATCAAGTTATTTATTGTTTTTATTATTTTTATCTTTCACTTATTAGATTTTCACTGAATTTAAATCGATATATTACAATCTTGAATGTGAGTCAGAATATCACTTATTAGTAGTGATGTCAATTTTGGTTTGATCTAAAAATTTGATTCAAATGATTTAATCTAATATTTAGATAAACTCGAAACGATCAAGCCCAAAATGATTCAAAAGTTTTTGAATTAAGTCTGAATCAACCTGACGAATTAGATTGGGATTGATTTGAATGGATTAATTTATAATCTGATCTAATCCAATTAACTCGATTATAATATATAAAAAAGATACATTTTATCTTTAAATATATATGTAAGATAAAATAATTAAAGTAAAATATTATTTTCTAAAATAATTAAATTAAAAAATAAATTTATTTTTTAAAATGATTATATTAATTAGTTAATTTAAATTTAAATTTAGATTCAGATTCAAATTCAAATTTATTTTTATTTTTATCTATAATATAGTGATATTGTTGTATTTTTTAAATAAACTTATTTTTAATTTTATTGTATCTTTTCATGTGCCTAAATTATTATTTTTTATTTATTATGATAAATTATTTTATAAGAATAAAAATTATTTATTGTGATAAAATAATTTTATTATAATTTTTAAAATGATTTAATATGAGATAAAATATTATTATGATAATATTATTTTTTTCCTATATTTAATTTGATGAGCACTAGAAATTTGGCGCCAAGATATTATAACAAAATATTATAAGAAAATGATTTATATTATAATTTATCTTGTATACTCATTTATTATGATAAAAAAATTTTATATTAAAAATTTATCACAAGTTTATTTATTCTCTAAAATAATTATGATAAATTTGATTTTTGTCACTATAAAATTATATATTAAGATAAAATTAATTTTTTCACACAAATTTTTATCACAATGGATACAATTTCTTATTGTAAATGGTTTCCTGTCATTGTCCACTATATGTTTGTTTATGAATTAGTTTAAATTATAATATATAGTTTAAATATAATTTTATATGAACTTAATTTAATTACTCATTTTTATTTTTTATATATAATTATTTACTTAAAAATGAGTCATATTTAATTTATTAAGTATTTAAATAAACATACAAATTTTAATCAAGTTTGGTTTATGTAACATCTACAAAATCTATTTGCTTAAAAATAATTTTTAAAAAATTTTTTCTTAATAAATTATGAAAAATATTAGATAAATAATAAAAAAATTTTTATTGAATATCTTAAAAAATTGAGTAAAAAATTATCCAATTTAACTCAAAATATTATTTTTAAAGGTAAACTTGAAATCTAATATAAAATTCTTTTTGTATATGAATTCGATGAGTGACTCAAACCAGTTCAAAATTCAAACAGTCAAAAAATGAGTTAGACTTAAAATAATTCAATCCAAAATCACTTGATCTGACCTGTTTGCCACTTTTTCTTATTACCTCTAAATTAAGGTCATTAACTTTTTCTAAGCATTTATTATTTATTTTCAATAATTTTTATCCACTCTTGACATTTGATTTGGATAGATATGTGACTGTAGACCCTTGTATACATTAAAAAGTAATACAAGAGTAGGGTATGAGGCTACGGTCCTCAAGGCTTATTTAGAGCCAAAGCTGATAAATATGAATCTGATTTCATATTGTAGAAAATGGTGTCAATTCTAATATAGTTAAAATTCAAACTAATGTGTTTGGCATAAATAATATAAAGTCAGCATGTGAGTTCTGGATATGTTTTTTTTTTTTTTAAAAAAAAAGAAATAAAATGATTTTATTAATTAAAAAATAGAAAAATATATAGACACAAAATTTTACAATGTACAAATTTCTCAAATGAAATTTTAAATTTAAAGGACATAAATAAGAGAAATATTGCTTTAAGATGTTAGATTGAGTGGATGAAATTTTAGATTTAGTTAAATGATAGTACATATACTTTATTTAATGATAGTTTTAGCTATTATTTGATACATATTGTCTTTTTGCAAGTATGATCTAATAGGATTTAAATGTAAATTTATTAGACATTAAAATTTATACTCCTTAAATTATTTTTCAACTATAAAATTCAAAAAATGGTACAATCAGAGTGAAACTTTAAAAAAGAACGCATAAACACAATATCAATACGAATTCATATAAAATAAAAAATCCCTAGAACCTATTGACAATGATATAAGAATAAAAACTAAAAATATCACTAAAAGAGAAGTAATATAATTTTATATCCAATAAATATGAAGAAAAATCAATAATATAACAGAAAAACAATTAAAATGATAAGAAATTTGGCTGCTACAATAAAGAGAGAAATGAAGGAGATAAGGAAAAATTAGGGCAACACCTGGATTATATTGAACTTGGAATAAAACTGGAAATGAAATTTCATAAAATACTATAACTATATTAATGTTGGCATGCATTATATTAAAATTTCAAAAAGAGATAAGGAAATATTGCCATTGGTTGTTTAATTTGATGGTGGTGGAAATAACATAGTTAAGCTTCTTGAGTTATACAGTTAAAATGTGGATTATGAATATTAATTAGAAGGCCATTTCCGAGTCCAAAAATTGTATTTGCTTCGAAAATTAATGAAGAAATAGAAATCCCATCACATTTGATGTTGTACTTGTTTGTACACTTGCATCATAACAGAAGAAACTTCAATTTTTAATCCCAACCACAAAGAATTATCTAAGACTACAAGTCGCCAAGCAATAAACAGGCTGTCTCAAACAGTAATTCACAAAAAGACTTAATATAAAATTTCGTGCAGGTCCTCTTATTCCCAAATATTGTCTTCCATCAAAATTACATATACACAATATTTATAAAATCGAATCAGGATTTAATTGGTGAGTTTAATCTATCTAGTTCAATAAATTATTTTCTAGATATATATTTTTAAAAATATATAAATAAGACTTAAAAAATAGAATAAATAATATAATACGATAAAGTAATAAAGTAATGAAGAAATATTTTTAATATTTAAACTTTGAGTAAAATAGTAAAATTTTTTTAAAATTTTAAATTTTTCATAAAATGATGTAATTATTTGTTGAACTGATTTGATTTAATTCTTATTTTGATCAATTTTCTTAATTTTAGCTGATTTTGACCATTTTTAATCGACTTATATTTGAACTCTAGTCAAATTAGATCATTAATTGATTTTAAATTTTATCAGTCCAATTAATTCTATTATAAAAACATTGCATACATATGTAAGCAATTGGAATATTCTTTTGGAATGGTTTTCTTTCGATATCAAAACTTTTTTTTTTTGGGGTACTAGGATTTTATTTTGATACCAAAAAGTAAAGTGTTTATTACTAGGATTTGAATCCTGCCTTCTTTTTTTTTTTTTTTTTAAATAGTACACGGCGCGCATAGTTTCTATTAAATTTTGGCTTAATAGTACTACAGTGTCCACGAAATTGCACGTTGGAAGTCTTGTCATTTCCAATTACTACTCTATCAATTTTTTTTCTTTTTTTTTTTTAAGCAAGACTAGACATGATTCTGATTTTTTTTTTAAGGAAAAAAGTATTTCACATGTATATGTAAGCTATAACAGAATGATGCTAGAGGTACATGTAATATAAAAAAAATTAGAACAAAGAATTAAAAAAAGAAGAAGAGAAATACGTACGTGCATACAGCCCACTCGCATACAAGCGACACTAGCAAGCAAATACAAGAAAACATGGGTCAAATGCGCATGCAAGCATGCAGGCTGTATAAAATTACTTAAATATAAGTAAAATGCTCAATCCCCTATTAAGAACAGTAATTATGAGTTTATAATCTCTATAGGTGGTCCATTAAACAAAAAGTTAATTTATTAGTAAGCAAGAGTAGCCAGAAAAGCCAATTTTGGGGATTATTGAAGCTTACTGGTGCACACATTATTTTAATAGAATGTGTTCAGTTCCAGTAATCCTGGCAAAATGACTTCATTAAGCAATGACCCTATAAAATTAGCAAGTGGGTTAATGAAAAAATAGTAAAAAAAAAAAATTATTTTCTTTTTTTATTAAAAAAAGGGATGATAGTTGGAGAGAGGGAAATGCAATTAGTGAGAGCATGCTTAGAGAGGGAAGGAATGGGAAGGTGTGAAATAAAAATGAAATGTTTCCTATGAATAGAACAAGAGTGTCTAGTAGGGGTGGGTGGGTGAGGCCACAAGGTGATATGCCATCACCCCACTTATGTTATTATTTTCAATCATCAATGCACAATGCTCTATATATAACATCATCTGATGCTTCTGAATTTTACCCATACTTGCACTCATATACCTATATATGTTTTGTGCATGTTTTATTCTCAATATTAAATATATTTCAATTTTATGCCTTAAAGAAATCTACCCATATCACAATGTCCATAGATACCATTATTTCTGTCGCATACACAGATAAAAGAAAGATGTATGCAGTCAACAAATGCAAGTATTCAGTTCAAGTTTGGGCCAGTTTACGCTCTCTTCTAATTATTAACTTTGATGAAGGTCATTTTTTGAAGATTCCATGCTGAATTCATTTAATGGTGCAGGCCAACGTTATCTCAGCAGTTTGTTCAAAGCCACACGTCTCAGTTTTTTGTTAACAAACTAATTACCGTTCTCTAAAAATCTTTTGGTTTGTCGTTCAATTAGATTGTTCAATTAGTACACTCTTTATAAAATTGTCATGATTTTATAAATGTGTGTTTGATTTATTAATTTTTTTAAAAAATTATTGAATTAGTAAAGGAGCAAGTGTACTAGTTAGTTTCCCTAGGAACGATGAATTTAGATATTATTGAGTTAATAATAGTTTCGTGATCAAGTATTTGTTTTCTAATCTAAAAAATTACAAATTCAATTAAATATTTTTAATATAAGAAATAATGAATTTGGACCCTATGAGGAAATTTATTGTTCCATTAACTGTATTATCCTTATGTTATTCAATAGTTATTCATAATATATTCCACATTATACCCACAAAAGCAAATCAAAATTTCACAAGAATATTTTCTATGGGCACTTGGCCTTACTTTAAGTGTATATTCTTTTATTGAACTTGATGTAACAACACTAACGATATGTCTTTTTTTATTATTATTAATATTTAGGGGCACGGTGCCATGTTAATATACTCATGTATAATGAAACTATCACAAATCAAATGGATATACAACAAATTTGAATCCATTTTAATAGCATAAATTGAAGCTATTACAATAAATTATTTTGGACTTCATATATTAAAAACAGAGAGGGCAATTTTTTTTTTTGTCTATCTTATAGAAAAATATACAAATTCAGGAGAAATTTTAATATAAACTAAATTCACCATGTAGAATATTGAATGAGTTAATTTAAAAAAGATCATTCATGTATTTTCTTATTTTATCGACGATATTTTGTAAATTTTTGTGTAAATCTCATTTAATTTGATGGATCACTGTCCTACATGGTAAACCCAAAGTACAAAAGAATTTTTTCAAATTGAGACATATATAAAAGTTAATTTTCAAAATCATTTAAAATTATATTTAGTCTCCATTGATATGTAAATTGGCTTGCGAATGCCTCTTAACTTTATATGTAAAAAAAAAAAAACTTGAAATATCTTTTTTTTTTTTAAAAAGATACTTTCAATCTATTAAAAAAAGGAAAAAAACCATAAAATAAGTGGTTCACGCGTGTCAATATGAGCTGTATGTGTGGAGCAAGCGTGCTATGGAGGTTACTCACGTGCGTTAAGGTTCATATATACGTATCAAGAGAAGAGGCACACAATAAAATTGAGTAGTGGTCAAGCAAGCAAAGAGAGGGAGAGAGTCCAAGTTGATACTTGTGTTTGTGTCTTTTTCTGTGACACATGTAACAGAGGTTTATAGCTAGAGAAGAGACGGAGCACAAGTAGCAGTGAATATAAGAGAAACATACATATATAGTTTTTCTTGTATTTTGATTTTTGGGTTATATAGTTTTTTTTTTTTCAAGAATAACTTCAAAATGGAGGTTGAGGGTACTGAAATGAGGCAAACATCAAAGTTCAAGAGGATCTGTGTGTTTTGTGGTAGTAGTCAAGGCAAGAAGAGTAGCTATCAAGATGCTGCTATTGAGCTTGGCAAGGAATTGGTATATGATTACTATTTTAATAATGATAAGTAATCCCATTTTTGTTTTCCAATTTTATGGCTGTTCTGAATCTCTCTTCCACTTATTGGGTCTGGTCCGCATTTTGCAAAACTTGTTAAGTACATTTTCTTTTTCGATTTCTTGTGTAAACATGAAAAGGGTTTTGCAAGACATCTATTTATATTGCAGGTTCTTCCAAGTTCAATTCTTTATGTAAAAGTTGGATGAGCTTAGTCTGTTTATAACCTGTTTGTCACCTGGCTCATGGGTTCTGACTTTTTGTAATCTTGCATTGTTTTCTTCAAATTCTTCTTAATTTATCTGGCATTTCACTATTTTCTCCACTTCATGTGAAAAAATTTACCTTTTGGTGAACTGACATGGAGTGCTTAATTTGTCAAATGAGAAAATTTCATTATGGATTTAATGTTGTATAAAGAACGCATCTTTATGCATAATTTAAGTCCATACCAACATCACAAGCTTCCTTTCCGCTTCTTTTAACTGATATAATTTGTGGGTTTGTTGCAGGTTTCAAGGAACATTGATCTGGTCTATGGAGGGGGTAGCATAGGTTTGATGGGGTTAGTTTCTCAAGCTGTTCATGATGGTGGTCGCCATGTTATTGGGTAAGCCTTCAAGTCAAAGTTTAGTAACCCATTTCACATTTTCAAGAACTTAGAAATCTCAATTGTTTGTGCTTCTTGTTTTTCTTCTCCATCACCACTTATTTTTGTCATGTTATTGTCTCCCTGCAGAGTTATTCCCAAGACGCTCATGCCTCGAGAGGTATGTCTGCTAGAACCAGAAAAAGGCTTCTATCTTTTTATCAATTAGTTCTTTTCCCTTTTTTCCCCCCTTTTGTTTGTGCATAAAAGGGCTGCAATTTCCATTATTCTTTTATGACCATGGATTAGTCTAGATTTTTTACTGTCAATTTTCTACTTCACTCTTTTTTTTTTTTTTGGTTTCCTTTCCAATAATATTGATTGAGCTCTTCCTTTTGGTTACTTTCTTTTTACCTTTTTTTATTTATTTAATTATTTTGATTCGGTTTTTTTCTTTCTTTTCTTTTTCTTTTTCTCTTCTTTCAGTTTTGTCATGTTCTGTTTGTTTCTCAAGATTTCCATGTTTCTTTGGGATAACAAATATTATTCGTTTGCTCCTCAAGAGACCCAAAGTAAAAAGTAAGCTGTTACTCAAGATCTCATCTCTTGTATCAAATACTTGATAACCTTATCCATAACAGTAGTTGAGTAGTTGGCACTTTGATGGCACTATAACCTTTTCATATATATTTTTGGATTTCTACCTTCTTCTATCTTCTCTGTTTAGTTCTATAACAGTATATTATTCTTTTTTTTTCTTGGCTTCTTTCCAAATTAGAATTCAGTTTTCTCTTTCTTTTTTCCTGTTATGAGATAAATAAATAAATTACTGGCTGGGAAGTTGTGGAAGTTGAACTCTTTAGGTTAAGTCCACTAATCCCTGCTACGCTCATCATTGCTTCACTGCACATCCCTCCAAACTTCTCTCTCTATTCAATCCTTCAATTTTCATTTTTCTGCGCCTGTGGTACCACTTTTTGCAGTTAACTGGTCAAACAGTGGGGGAAGTGAAGGCAGTCGCAGATATGCATCAAAGGAAGGCAGAGATGGCTAAGCATTCAGATGCTTTTATTGCTTTACCAGGTTAGTGCAAGCCCTGCAAAAATTCTCACTTACATCAAGGAATCATATTAGACCATCAGATGCTTTATTACCAAGTTCAGCATCCAAGATTGGGTCACATCAATTGTTTAAATTTTTCAAAGGATTGTTTGTTTGATCTCTCAGTTTCTGATTACTGCCCCACCTCAAAATCCCCACCTTAATTAAAAGAGGAAAATAAAGTGATTCTGAGAGGTAAAAGTTCCTTGAGATAAATCACAATAAACACATTAGAAGTTTGGGCACTCTTGCTTTATTTTAATAGAAATGCTGATATGATAGAAAGAAGATATGTCTGTTTCTTCTTTTTAATATATTGTTTTTTGATATACTCTATTACTATTGCTCTAATTCTTTCCTACTCCTTTCTTAAGAAGCTATTAAATTGCATTATGTACAAACAATGGGAGGGAAAACCGAAATAGGAAGGTGAGTACAGGTTATCTGAAGCTGTGATATGAGAGAGTAAGATCAGATTTTCAGAAAATATCGCCATATTTAGCTATTTTACCAGTTGTGTTTTGATATCCGAAATAGCATCTGATAAACTATAAAAAGAACAAAGTGAAATCTAAATTAAGACAAACTTTTGAGCCGTCTCTCATCAGCCCCAATACCTAACAAGTTACAGTGGAACAGTACAGCCCCTAGTTCTCCACCCATCAACATCTTACACTGAAAATTAGAGATGCTAAAGGACTCTGCTTCTGTGGTTAATATATGCTTTTTTCCTCAATGTAGTTCTTTAGCTGTTAATGTCTCTGAACTTATTTATTTCCTTTGCATATTAAGGGCAAGGGACACAGAGAGACACTTTTTGGGAAATATATTTTGCCAATTAGTACCTGCACCAAACCTAACAGGTAATGATGCCCACACCTTTCACAAACCATTTATCATCATGGAGATTAAAAGATTGGGGAACCAGAGGACATGCATGGACAAAAGAGTCAAATTTAATCTTCATGTGAACTCCTCAGCTTGTGATGGAATCCCCACAACCACGGTAAAAAAAAAAATAAATAAATAAATAAAGACATCCTTTCTGTGTAGCATGACAAGATGAGCGCTATGATGACCTGAACCGGTTGGCAGAAGATTATGTCTCTATTTTCATAGTGGTTGCCATAAAGAACATGTTTAGATCAAGAGAACTGATACTTGACCAAACCCATCTAAACCCCACTTCCACTTTTTCTCCCTGGAAGTCATGACAATGATACGGGAAAAGGTCAAGGAAATTACAACGGTAAAGAACCAATTGTGCAGGACTGCTGCCCCTTAAACATAGAGATGTGGAATTGGACTGAGATGATCCTTAACCTTAATTCTTTATAATTAAGAAAAAATATATTCTTACTTAAAGTGTAACCATCTAGTATGCAGAGTGAACAGACTTGAGGTACTTATTAAGTAATTGACAAATCTCGTTTTTCTTGCTGCTGCTGGGCTTTTTTTTTTTTTTTTGTTATAAATACTTTTCTTTATGAGAAGTTAATATTCTCAAATTCCTTCTGCACCTTCCTTGAAATGAATAGTGATAGCTGGAACTTTCATTATCACATTTTGCACATTTGGATCATTTGATTATCCCTAAAAGAGCCATTTATTAAACATTCAATGATTTATAGTGAAAAACTTATATGTGGTTATATGTAGGTGGGTATGGGACTCTTGAGGAGTTACTTGAAGTGATAACCTGGGCTCAACTTGGAATTCATGACAAACCGGTAATTCTGATGTTTTCATCTCCGATACTTTGTTGTAACTTTAAGTGCTGATTATTAGACGTATGTTAACGGCATTATGTTTTTAAAGAACTAATGATGCATGATATTTCCACATTTTGAAGGTGGGATTGTTGAATGTCGATGGATACTATAATTCTTTGCTCTCATTTATTGACAAAGCCGTGGAAGAGGGGTTCATAAGCCCCAGTGCTCGCAACATCTTTTCATCTGCTCCAACAGCAACGGAGTTGGTGATGAAATTGGAGGTAAGCCAAGGTCTCAGGATAAGACTATTTCTTCATATAGGACTTAATTTCATCACCTTGAATTCTTTATCTTGTGATAAATTTTCCCTTATATGGAGTTGCTTTTGTGAGTCGAAATTGAATTGCAATGATTTGATTGTTCAGAATAAATCAAAGTGATCTTCATTTTCACAAACAAATGAACTTGGTACAAATACAAATAATGTTGTATAAATGAATAGACACATACTTATGTTCAGTTGTCTAAATAAATACAACTGAACTTGGTACACATGTCTAGTCACAATTATGGCTTGGTCTCATATCTTACTGCTTGTTGCAGTGAAAATACAAGAGATGGTACTAATATTTTGTTTCTTTTTCTTACTGGCCAAATATCATAGGAGTATGTTCCCTGCCATGAGAGGGTTGCTTCGAAATTGAGCTGGGAAATCGATCAGCTTGACTACTCTCAGAATTATGATATCTCAAGGTGACATGGGGATGCCTGCATGCACTAGAGGAGAAGGAATTTGGAAGTTGAAGTTACTAATTTTATGTGTCCCAAAATTTCCATTTTGTAAATTATTTGCATTTAACATCAATATGCTAAGCTCCCAACAATCTCTTTTAGTGAAAATCTGGATTTTATGTTAAAAGTTGTAAGTACTAGAGGCTTATGAACATTCCCATTTTATATATTGACTAATTTATATGTTAACAGTCTATCATTCCCCTTTCTTTTTTCCTTTGGTTTCATTTTCTTTTCTAGTATCTTTAATTCTGTACAAGTAGCCATAGCAAAATACTTAACTATATTGATATTGACTAATATTTTATGCTCTTGTAGCTTGGAAATGATGGTATATGTTTGTACCAACATAATCCATAGCCATTAAGTTCAACAGACTATTTATTAGATCAAATTTATATTGCATCGACTCAGATACGGTGATATAGACACAACACGACTTAAATATGAACATAAAATTTTTTTAAAAAATTGACACGACATCTATATTTAATATTTATATCTGAAAAATATCACGGGACACATACTGAAAATTATAAAGTGGGTGCTTTGCAGAAAACCAAACTCAAAGCTTGAATAGAGTTGATGTAACACTAATGACAGCAACAAAAATTATCCAATACAACAGTATAAAGAATCCAAGAAGAGTTAGCTAAGTGTTCTTCAATTATGAGGAGAAAAGGGGACCAGATATTACCGGAAACACAAAGGTTGAGCCAATTCTTTTGAGAATTACAAGTAGTTGATGTTTGCTGTTAAGATGTAGTGGAGGGGGGGCAACAGACGACAGGCCTAACTCAACCAACGACAAATACCAGAAGGTGGTGGGGTCAGGAGGTGTTTATTAGAAATTTAGAATGGAAGAAAGTGAGGGTGACGGCGGGCCCTCTTTGCTTTGTTAGAGTAGAAAGAGCCGGGGGGACCCACAACCGTCCACCCAATGTGATAACGACACATGTTCACAGGGCCCACTAAAAGTAGACCATGGAGGTTTTAGGGCGATATGCTACCCTCATAGCATTAGTTGGGTCGACCCAGTTCAGTTTAGCAAGCAATGTTTGCAGTTGATAGGACTGATTTGTAACATCTCGACTTGGAGACCAATACAAAAGCATTTTTGGTGATTGGAGGTCACTATTTCAGGGTTTACATTGGGTTTAATATGAAAGATATAACATTAAAAAAAGGAATGTAAAAATAATACTAATAATTAAGAAAAAAACTGTTGAAGTGACTTTGAAATAAATTGATGAATGGACTAGACTAATTTTGTCTAGTCATTCAACCTCTTCTCTTTTTTGACATGTCAAAGGCATTCAGAATGTTTGGTATATCAAAAAAATAGAATTAGAATAAGATTTTAATTTTATTTTTATGCTTAAAAGTTTAAAATATGATTGTAAAACAATAAAACATCTCATTATTCTTTCTATTATATAAATATACCAAATAAAAATACTCTTAAAATTCTTATTTTCAAATGAGATTTATTTCTACGTTTATTAATATAATCAAACATATCATAAGATGCAACAGAAATTATATACAAAAAGTACAAGCATGATATGGAATAATAATAAAGGAATAAAAAAAGCTTCTTCAATGGAGACCATCCGAATCCATTACAATCGAAGTTTCAAACTTTTCTGTCATTATCTCAAATATATCTTTAAAGGTTGTGTTCCTTCTCTAATAGAAAGTATAGAACTAATACATAGAAATTGTGCTATATTTTAATATATCAGTGCTATTTGCATTATAGAATAAGAGATTGCAACTAAACACATATGCTTGATGGTAAGAGTCGTATAGATATGCCATACGAGAAGCATATGTTCCCTTTCAAACAAAAGATAGACATGTCACTCATCATACGTAACCATATAAAATCTGGCAGCTAGGAATTATTTCTTATTCCAACTTTAGGATTAGGGTAAAATAAGAGTTCTATAAATATAGCACACAAGAAGCATATGTGCGGATACAACCAATGGTAGATATGTGTTAGCCCATTAGCAAGATGGTCAATCTCCAGGATATATCTTTAGGCTTATTAAATTTGTCCAACGTTAAGCTTATTGTAGGGTAAAAGAAGGCATATGGTCCTCTCAATATTTTTTTTTAAAAAAAAAAAACAAAAGAAAAAGACAGAATTAAGCATGAAAAAGATAGTCAAGTTCGATACGTAGGTTTTGGTCTGTATGATAAATGAGAGATAGCAAACATCGAGGATGATCCCATGGTGATTCCCCAAGAGATTTAGAACAGCATGTGAATATGTCACATAGACAGGAGGAAAACAAATGTCCATTACTATAGTTCTCGAGTCACGTAGACGTCTCTTTCATCACTTTCACATCTGTTTCACCACCTATAAATGAGTCTATGTTTAGTTAGGTAGCATCTATGCATGTGATCTCTGCTTGCCAAAACAATATATATAGCCTACTATATCTTCTCTTCAGTCCCCACAGAATCAATCGGCAATAGTTTTCTAAACATCTAATTGAGTCATCTTCTATGTAAATGCCAAAAAAAAAAAAAAATTCAATAACTTTTACCTTTTGTTTGGAATGAGGTAAAACAAGGAATGAAAGATAATAAGATAAAAAATAAGGAAATATTGCAACTTTCTATTATTTGGAAATAAAAAGAAAATCAAGAAATAAAGAAAATAACTTTTATTGTCCCCTCTTACTTTCTGTTCCAAATGGACAGAAAATATAATAAGTAAAGAAAATTATGCTAAATTTATATTTTTCCCTTTGATACTTTTCTATTGAAGGAGAGAAAATAAAGTTATTTTTCTTCTTTCTTTTTTTTCCAAATATGAAGAGAAAAAATAAATAAAGGAAAATAAAATTTATTTTTCCTTAGTTATTTTATTTTTTCCCAAAATAATATTCTCAAGCATAAGGTTAGTATATTTAGAATTAGACCAAAATTTTCAACCAAACCAATAAAACTAAAATCGTTCAATTAATTGATTCGGTTAAGGATTAAATTGAAAATATTAAAAAATTTATCAAAATTAGCTAACATTAATTTAAATCAAGAAAATCAGCGAGTTGAACCATATTTAATAAAAAAATTTAACTTTTTAAAATTATATTATCCTATTTAAAATTTAAATATTAAAAAATATCATTACTACTTTATAATATTTTCTCCGTCTTAAAAAAATTGTCTACTATTTTTTTTTGGGATGTCCCAAAATACATGCCCATTTTTATTAAACTAAGACTATTTATAAGCAATCTTCCTAATTTACCCCATTAATTACTAAACTAGAAAAGTGTTTTTAATTCCTCATTAAATATAATTGAAGATATAAATGAAAAAATACACTATAAATAGTGAGTTGACAAAATATTAAATGTTTTTTCTTAAATAATATGAAAATTGAATAGTGGATAAAAGGGGTACTATTATATAATTTTGCGTTTTTAATTTATTTTTAAAATTTTCTTAATTTTTAAAAATAAAATACTTTTAAATCAAATCATTGAATCAATTAAACTAAAAATTAATTAGTTGATCGATTCAATACCTAATCCACACATTATTAATTTCTTTGAAAACACTTTTGTTACGCCAAGTAATAGCACACAATAATAGATGAAAATGTTGTATATCGTCAAATCTGTATTTCCTAGCAAGTCTCTGTATGGGACTTACAGATTTCTGTGTCATAACACTTCTCAATTTTCCTTTTAGCAATATTTAGTCATTAAATTAGTTGAATCAATAATATTATCAAAATCTTATATATAAGGTTATTAAAGATTGATTTGATTTAATTGTTGCTATTAGTTTATTATTGATTTCATTAAGTATTTTATAAATTTATGTTTATTTTAGCTGTTTGTCATATAAATTGATCATAGATAATAATAGAAAAATTGAAATTATTAATAAATATATTATAATTAAATTAGCTCAATAGATATAATTGTCTTTTAATATAAAAGTATAATATATTGATGAAAAACTCCAAATTGCATACCTTTTTAAATTGCAGCTATAAGTAATATACTAGCTAGTAATTATTATTTGCAATATTTAATTAATTTTTTAAAATATCTTTTATAAATTAAAAATAAAAAATTCTTAAAAAACTATATTTCTTTTCTCAATCCTTTTTTTTAAAAAAAAGAAAAAATAAATTTGAGAACAACATTACCACTTTAATGTATTGTCCATCGAATTTCAGTCACTTTAACTCAATTAAGACAAAATTGAAATTTATTAATCATTTAAGATAAATTAAATGTCAGTTCTCAAAATTTTTGAGGAAAAAATCTTGAATATGTTAATCAAAGATCGTTAAGGATTATTTTTTAATTCAAATTTCTATATTTTAATAATAGTTTAAAATAAGACTGTGCATTGGTCGGTTTGATTTTTAGAAGTCAAATAAATTTGATTATGATCAGTTCAAAAGATCATATTAAGCTATAATAAATTTGAGCTTCCATAAAATTAAATTGAAATTTAACAGGTTGGGCCTTTATAAACTTGGATTTTCACATAAATTAATTGAAAATTAATTAATTGGGCTTTGATCAACTTGGGTTTCAACATAAAATAATTGAAAATTAAAGAACAAATGGGTTTGGCTTTCATAGAATTCTTTTCACATATATTTAAGCCCAATGGACTAAATTCAATATTTACAATTATAAAATGAAGCTTTCAATATTTAGTAACACTAATAGGTGCACTAATAGATACAAAGTATTCTGACAAAAAAAAGATACAAAATAGTATGTCGAGCTGCTAAAAATATACTTTCACCATGTATATATTTTTAATATTTAGCTATCCGCTGTTCATTTAGAAGTAAAAAAAAAAAAATCACTAAAAAATTGCTAAGTTTTATAAAAAATAATACTCAACAATAAAAAATAGGAAAGATTCATAACACCTGCAAAATTGAAATTAATTCAATAGAATTAAGTAATTCACAAACAAAACAGAAAAAAATCAATAAACACCAAAATATAAAAACAAACAAAATTTGAGACTTAGATTTAAGAGGTAAGTCATTACTCGAATGCACATATCACATTTCTGACAGTAGGTAGACTAGCAAATCAATTTACCATCTCAAAAACTTAAGCAACTATGCATTCATACATTTGAGCATGCAAGAACTGGAAACATTATTAATGAGCATCATTGCCTTAAAATAACAACACAAATATGAAACATATAAAGCAAAATAGTTAAAGTATGAGAACATAATACTCATTTGAGTGTTGCCTCAATAAAAACACTGCTATCAATGCATTCCAAATTATTTGCGTCTTAAAATAAACATAGTGATTCAAAGAGTAATGAAATTAGACAATCAATAAAATCAAAATTAGTTTGATATTTGAAAAAAAAAAAAAAGAAATCAATGTAATGAAAAATAATGATGAGGCTCAATTTAAAGAATTTTCAATCATTTCATGAATACATCAATATTTCTAGCAACACTAAAGTATTGTCATTAAGGAAACTTAAGCAATCATCCATTTAATGTCAGAAATTAAATAGTGAAAACTTCATCATTACAAAAGCAGTAAAGCAAGCAAACAAGAATATAAAACAGAAAATGAATTACTAAGATATAGGGCAAGAGAAAATTTACTCAAATTGTTAGCAATATAAGTTAACAAACTCTATGATGCTGATGTTAATGCAACTGCCATTAAAGATCCATTGTTAAGTTGAGGTAAGCCTACCAAGAAAATGAGGAAGAACATAACAACTCTTAGAAAGTACAAGCTCTTAATAACTAAAAAAAAAAAATAGACATATTTGTCCGACCTTTTTTCAAAATTCTTTAACTCATCAAGTGCCTCTTTTATTGAAATTGGCTTCTTAGAAATCCACAACCAATCTTGTCTACAAATTAGTGCTTCCACAATCTTTAGAGTTAAGGAACTCCTAAACATATCAAGAACTCTGCCTTTAGTGCTAAAAGCATATTTAAAAGCAACAGTAAAGATTGAGACTGCTAAAATATCTCTAACCAACCGAGAGAGAATTGAGAATCTTTAAGAATTAAGCTTCCACCATATAAGCACATCAAAAGAACCCCCATCCTTAATGGTTGACTCACTTAATTATATTCCAATTCAGATTTTTTGCCTCCATTAACGCTTTCAACAATGACATAGGCTTCCTAGATGTAACAGATTTAGTTGAAGGAGCATATTAACTACTTTCAATAGAGAGAGCAGTTTGAGATTGAGTTTTAGAACCATAAGCAGTAGGAGAGTACATGACATTGTAATCATCAAATATCTCAAAAAGAGCAGATTTCACAAGAGAAAACAATATGCTGCTAGCATTACCTTCATACATTTGATATAGAGAGTACACAAAGTGGTCTAATTTGTTGGTAGGGTCTAGAATATTAGTAAAGAATATAATAAAATTCATTTTTCTCACATCACCCTAATACTTTTTATACTTTGTCATCATATTTAAGCCCATGGTAAGAACACTATCATCAGATGATGACATTGTCAAGTCATTTAAAATACAATGTAGATCATCAATTTCATTGAAAAAAGTATTAGCAGTAACATACAAAGAACTAGAGATTCTTTGTGTTATTTTGTAAAAGTGCTCTAAAAACTCAACCAGTTTACTAACAAATCGCCAATAAAAATAACCAAGCAATTCATGCCTAAATCTACGTTAAAGGTAGACTCAAGCTCTTCATACTTTTTAAAAGTTTTTTCATGAATGTAACCTATTTTACGCATCAAGTATATGGAGTTCCACCTTGTTGGGACATCTAGAGATAAAAAAGATTTAGACTCAATGTCAACCAATTCAGAGCATTCCTTAAACTTTCTGAACCTAGAAAGAGAGTTTCTAATATACCTAACAGCCTTCCTAACTTTTTTCATAGATACAAATGCCTCTTTTAATCCACCATTTACAATGAGATTAAGACTATGTGCAACACATCTTACATGTACATATTTAGGCCTAACAATGCAATTTTCCTAAGACATTAATTTTTTTTAAAGTAAGAGATGGTAGTTTCATTACTATAAACATTGTCAACTGTAATAGTTAGCACATTCTTGAGTCGCCACTCAAGCAAACAATTCTCTAATGCCTTAGCAATGTATTCACTCCTATGTGAGGTCACGAGAACGAATGAAATAATTTTCTTTTGTAAATTTCAGTCATTGTCAATCAAATGTGTAGTAATGCACATGTAATTCAACCTTTGAATATAAGTCCATGAGTTTGTTGTCAAATTGACTTGTTGATAATTTGGATTCAAAAAAATCTTTCAATTTAAGCCTTTCATTCATGTGTTTACTATAACAATCCTTGTTGAAACTCCATCTAGATGGGATCTTAAATTTAGGGTAGCAAGCATACATGAATTTTTGGAAATCCTCCCCTTCAACAAACTTAAAAGGTAATTCATCAATAATAAGCATTTCAACTAGTTTAGATCTTATAAGATCCTAATCAATTTTCCAAGTCCTAAAAAACCTAACAATTTCAGAGGTAGAAGAAGTGTCAACATTTTTAGAAACAAGTTTAAAAATCAACATAGATTGTTTGGTATCTTCACTATATGGAGTTTTCAAGCAAGTTAGCACATGTCTCAACGAAGAAGTGTCATTATGCTTACTATGACCACCAAACAGCTTAGCACAATAAATAAACTTAGCTTTGGCTTTAACCCTTGCACTATCCTTGATTTTCTAGAAGTACTCCTAGGCTCTAATCCTGAAATCGATCTCTTTCCTCCTTTTAGAGCCTTCACCATCAATTTCATCAATTCTTTGAGCATTTGCTTCCACCCTTTGCTTATGAGTTTTACCAATAGCATCAATGCCACAGTCAAATGCCATCTACATCACAATTCGATAAAGACAATCCATAATAAATAGTTAAAAACAATGACTTCGTTATTAATAGAAAACAAACACACAATAAAATTCAAAAAAATTAAATCAGAAACACCTTTTAATTGGTCACAATTTCAAACCAACAAACACAGATAAAGAGTTTTAATACTTCAACCACCAAAAAATTTCAGTTGATTTCTCAATAAAAATTATGACCAATAATACATAAAGAGTTAAACAGAGATCGATTGCATTTGCGTAAACCTAAAATATTGAAAGAACAAGTAGATTAGGGTTACAAATATTAGATATGATTTTTAGATAAAATAATAATCGAAAGTATGTGATGTAAGGAACGAGAAGAAAGTATTTATAGAGAAAATAAAAATTGAAAAGAAGGGAGAGGATGCAAAATGATGAGGTTAAGGTTTGTTGAAGAGGTGTGATGTCAGGGAAAAGAAGAGACGATTTAGAGTTACATAGAAAGGAAGAATCAAGAAGAAGAAGGGAACGATTGCAAAAGGATGGATTAGGTTTAGGGCTAAGGTGTCTCGAAGAGGCATGATATGAGGGAGAGAAAAGATAAGGGATTACAGAGAAAAGAATCGCGAAAAAGAAGAGATTAGGGAGCAACTGCAAAATGAGATTAGATTTAGGAATTTTTGTAAGTTGTGTGTGTGTAAACTTCAAAAAATCGAGCGGTTCAGGTGTGAAAATCACATCACCGAACAGACTTTTTAAAACCAAATTTTTACTTTTGAAATGGTCGAACTTGCCACTTAACCAATATGCTTCAAAACGATCCTTTTTCAGTTCGTTTGGTCCGAAAAAATTTATCCGACCAGTTGCTACACAACCTTAGTTTAAAATTTCTTTATATAGTGAAATTTATGGTTCTGTTTATCTTATGAAAAATATTTATTTTAAAAATATTTTCTATATCTTTTAATATTTAGTACGTTAGAAAATATTTTTCAATCATTGAAATACTAAATCATTTTTAAAGAAAATGACTTTCTTCTTTTAAAGAAGGAAGTCTTTTTCTAAATTTTAGCAAAATATAAATGAAAAAAAATCATATAAACATATTTATTTATTATCATAAGTTATTTTTGGCTACCAATACTAATCGGTGGTTGTTGTCGGCTAGTGACAGTAAGACGTTGTGAGATCTATAAAAATTTCTTATTTTAATATATTTTCTTATATTAAATAATGAATAATATAAATATGAAGTGTTTATAGTTTAAATTTTATTATAATCTTATATATTAAAAAATTAATATTTTTAATACTAAAAAATATATTTATTAGAAAATATTCTTCTCAACAAATATTTTCTATAGGTAAGTTTTTTTTTTTTATAAAATAAACGAAGCCTAAGGAGAACATATGGTTGTAGAATTCAACATTAATTCATATTTCAGGAGAGTTGATTTAAAAAAAATAATTTTTAAAATATAATATTATCATATTCTTTGCAAATAAATCTGATTGAAGTTTGTGATTATTGTGTTTATTATGTTTTATTTTATATACATATATATATATATATATATATATATAATAAAGCATAATTTAATAATCTATATTTATTAAAAATATAGTATATTAAATATTCAAAATATAAAATTTATAATAAAAATATTCAAAAAAATGAGGATAAAAATCTAAACGTAATGTTTTTTTTAAAAAAATTAAACTATAGCTAACTGGTTTGGATTATAGATAATAGTTTTCTGCAAATAAAATTATATATTAATAATTGAGTATATAATAATAATATATCAAGTTAAATATGTCTAAATGTTATATTAATTAAGAATACAATTATATCTATTCAATTTTTAAACTTTTCTATACTCATAGGAAAAAAACAATCATCTATTTAATTTTTAAACTTTTTACTTTTTAAGATAAAAATATAAATATAGTATTTAAGAATTGAATTTTTTGTGAAAATATAATATTTTCATACAAATATTTCACTTTCTTGTGAAGCTCCGCGAACTCCTTATTTTATTAAAAGATGACCTTTGGTCTCGACTTTTGTATGGATTCTGACCCAAATTTTAAGATACGCATTAAGGTTCAGGCCCAAGACTCATAGAAAAAGCCTTAAAGCATCAGGAGGATCCGAAACCGAATGATTTGTCCATCTACAAAACCCTTTTCACTGGCTAGGCTATAGTCCTTAGATAAGAGAAATTCTCGAATGAACCTGGTTCGCTAACTAAAATTATTTTTATATACATTTAATATGCGATATTATTTATTTAAAAGTTATTAAATTTGATATACATAATTATATGCAAAATAGATAACTATGATTAGATAATTAATATTAATATCAAATTTAATAAATTTTAAACAAACAATTTTACATGTCAAATACATAATTGAGGACTCATAATTCTAATTAGCAAACTGAGTTCATCCAATAATTTTTTATAAGATAGACTTTCTTTTGCGTCTATACTAATGTTCCATGAATCCTCATTAACTTTCTTATTTTGGTGGTAAGGTGAAACTATCTAAAAATGAACACCATAACTTAAATTTCATCAATATAATTCCTCCTCTTCAATGCTCAAAAAAATGTCTCTTTCTTATATGGATCCAAACATGTTTATTTATATTAACTTTAGCAAATTTATAAAAAAATTATAGCTTTACATAGTCTTTCAATAAATTCAAATTGAAGATAACAAGAGTATTTTCAATAATACTCTTTATTCTAAATAGCATATTTTACATAATTAAAAATATTTTAAAAATGTTTTAAATATAAAGAGTAAAAAAATTTGTACAACTCCAATAGACTCTTGATATTTTTAGTCTTTATTTTACTTTATTCAATAAACATTAACACTTAAAGTTTTTCAATAAAATTAAATGATTGTTATAGGATGAAAGAGAAAACTTTTTTAATAAATAAAGCAAAACATTAGATATCAATTAATATCTTGTATAAAAAATTAAAATATTTTAATGACATTTACAATAGACAGTGAAGTTTGGCTCTTTATATGTAGTTAGCCAGATCCATTTTCTACTCTAAAATAAAAAATATATAAAGTACTTTCTACTCTAAAATAAAAAAAAATAAAAAGTATATTGAAGACCATTTTTTTTTATATTAACTCTTCAAAATAAAGAATTTTGTTAAAACAAAGAACTTATTGGAAACGCTCCAAGAGAGGAATACACTCATTTATTGCTTCAATCAATTTCCATTAATTTAGTATAAGTCATTATAACAATAAACATGAATAAATTGTAGAACTATTTCCATATAGAAAACATGAATACATTGTCCCTTTCGTTCATGCAAATCTTAAACACTAGATGGACAAATCAGCAAAGAAGCAAACATGCAATGGCGGTTAGCAAATTTCTATTAGAGTTGGCTAATGTAGAATAAATTTAATAGAATTGTTTAAAATAGATATACCCACACTTATATAACATAACATGAAAATGGAAATATAAAAAAATAGAAAAAAGGGGGAAATATTCCATGAAAAATTTTTCAAAATGTAAAAAAAAAAAAAACGTGAAATTTCTGAAATGCAAAAACTTTATCTGCAAACATAACAAAAATTTCATACGATAACATAGAGCCACACTCATACCTTTCAAGAAAGGAGATAAATATAAGCGTTGAGGAGATTGGGTAGTCCATAATTCATATTTCTAGGGGTGGCCACGGGCTGGTTCGAAACTGGAACCAGATTGATTCTAAACCAGTCAGAACCGTCTTGAAACCGATTAAATCTAGAACTAGGATAGAACCGGCTTAAAGCTATTGGGGAACCAGTTTAGGGCCGGTTCCCCTTTCATGGAACCGGAATCTCCGGTTTCAAACAGTGACTATATATATATATACACTTATTTTTTTGATAAAAAATTAAGTTCAAGCCATTTTTTATATTTTTAATACTGTTCGAACGGATCGGAACCAGAACCATGAATTGGAACCGGCCAGTTCCAAACCAGCTCTAAACTGTCACAGTTTAGGGCCGGTTCCAATGGAGGTGGGGAGCAAAATTGGGTTCAAAAAGTGAAAAATACAGCTACTGTAAGCTCCTATATTTTTCTAATTTCTCTCAAGGGTTCAACCAAATGAATCAAATTAAATCTCAGAAATATGGACTTTAAGGTGTTGCACAATAGCAACCTAACTGCTAAAAAATACAGGAACATATCCACAGGGAAAAAAAAATTGTATCTATATGACATTCAAATACATAATTTAGTTCGAGTCTACTAGACTGATGTGAATGTACGCTTTTAAGGTTCCATAAGTCATTAATCTCGACTCACACGATAAATTTACCTGAAAATATTGAAAAACAAATAAACAGTGACAGTTAGGTTGAATGTGGAGCATTTACTAAGCCACATCGCCATTCTCATGATTCTGTTGTCCATTCATAGCTGGTTCAGGTTCCTTTAAATAACATGATTTTCTCAAATTGCAGGACTGTCTAAAACTGAACTTCTTGGAAAAAATTTTCCACTTTCTCTTAGTCTTCACAAGCTTCTGAAGTTCTTCCTTCACGTTTGAGTACTCCTTTTCAAGATGAGAAACGCGGTCCCTCACGTCAACGACCACAGCATTGTCTTGTGCAGAGTCCATTGGACATGAACCGTCCTTCTTGGAGAACCCAATGTGGTTTCCACAAGGATTTTGAGAGCCATCAAGATTTTCAGAGACAAAGAACCTGCCTGAAATTGAAGTGCGAAGGTGAAATTGAAGTGCGAAGGCGAAGTTGTTCAAAGAAGAGGATTTGGACTATTACCCTAAGAGGTAGCCTCTCATTCTGTGCTGCATGTGTGCTAGCTTCTAATGAGAGTTTCTGGCAGTATCACGAGTCTGCATAGTTGCTCCCTTTCTACGACTGTAAGCCAAGGGTGCGCCTGAAGTTGTAGAAAAGCGAAATACATAGACATATAACTAATAAGTAGGGTGTACATGAACTTCATTTTGCGTATAATTAATAGACATATGTCCAAAATATTAACAATTCTAAACGGTTACTTGAACAAAAATGGTAAGTATTTAAGGTTTTATTTCCTTGAGATATACATCAATAGCATGATAAACTCCATCGTCGAGTGGCCTTGATAATCAGATATAGTTGCAGCAAATACTTCAAATTTTGAGGGCTTCAAATTAACATCTGGTGCTACCTGGGCACGAAATCCATCCACCAAATTAGCCACCATTGTTAATGGTGTTAGGCCATCAGTCCCACCAAGAAATTGACCTTCTTCAACTATGCAAGGGGAAATTGATAAAGCTCTTTCTTGGTAAAATGACATGAAATGATCAAGAATCCTTTGAACACAGTCTATATCATAAAGGGTTTCCACTGAATAACCCATATTTGGTATAAGAAGATCAACGAGCATAGCTTGGTCCAACTGAGCTCCTACCCTTTTCTCCAAATTTTCTCTGCATGCTGGACTAGGATGTAACACCATAGCAGTGCGAAGCAACCTAAGTAGAAACTTGGGGGAAGTGACTCCTTTCTTACTACGAAGTAAACTCACAACTTCTTCAAGGAGAACCCTTTGGTCTGCCACAGAAGGGATGGAAACAGTTGTTCCACTGTTGACAGAAGCATCGTTGAAGCTTGATTGCTTATTCACATAAGGGAGATAATTCTTAACATAATGTATAAGGGATGCAGAAATAGTTTAGGCTTCATTCCCCTTGATTCAGTTGCTAGAATCAATCGTTTATATAATGGTAAGTTAAGGAATGAAACATCTTCAAACCACCAATCATCACCTATTGGTTCTGGTTTAGTTGCAACAGATATTCCATTCCATACTACAACACTTGCTTCATTCTAAGGATTATCAGTCCGTCCTGACAAAGGCAGATTGAATACTTTCGGGTCAGCGCAGTCTTTCATCGCTAAAGAATCAATGCATCTTGAGACAATATGAAGCTTTTCTGCATAAGGTAGAACTTCTTCGCATGTTTCAAGAGCCTTTAGAGAGTCTTCCCAATTGCCAAATATTTCATCAAGGAAATCCTCTGTCTGCGCAATGAGATTTCCTTTTCCATACTCTTCTGTCATGCGGAGGTAGTCTGCTGCACATCTAAGGTAGACTACATTCATAGAAGTGAGCTTTAATTTCACACCATAGCAGAATTTGCTTATGAGCTCAAATGCTTTAGCGCCACCAGGTATGTCATCAAGTTTCAAGACATGGGCAGAACTATTAATATCACCAAGATGGTCTTCAAAAAGCTTCTCTAACAGCCCATTTCTTGAAAGCAATGGAAACTGCAGCCATTAGATAGTTAGAGAATTTCTTTTTCATTTTTCGGGGGAGCAAAATCAACAGAAAAAGCTCACATAATGAGCAAAGCCTGAAATGAACGTTGTGAAGATTGAAAGACATTTCTCCGATCTCAACAGTAACATCACTTTAAAGCCCACTCGTGCAAAACCTGCTCAGAAAGCGTTACTAAGAGACATTAAACTTACGTAAGTTCTTTCTTGAAATGGCATAATTTAAGGTAACAAGCAAAAATTGTTGTAGATGACATTTATAGCAAATCCTAGCAATCAGCCCATACAAAATGGATGGGAAACATATTTATGGCCTCAATCGAGCCGTTGAAGAGGATATTAAATATTCATCAATTTTTAGATACTCAACACACTTAAAAAAAAAGAAATATCTCCAAAAGAAACCATATACACTTGAACATAACAGCAAAATAATGTTCCAGAAACAAGAAAATTCAAGCCATGCAAGGCCAAGAATGAGTCCAAATACCTGATAATACAATCCAACAAAAATAAAGAATGCCAAATAAATGGTGACACACACCTTCAAGTGACTGAAATTCTTGAAAGATTAAACCTTACTGGCATAGTCAACACGGTGATGGAAACCAAGCTAGCATGCATCACCAAGAAATCAAATGACACAGCTAAAGAAGAAAAACCCATCACTCTAAACAAGCAAATAAATGCATGTCAAACCCTTCAGTTCAATATGAGCATTGATGAAAAATGACAAAACAAGCATGACCCAGATATTATTTCTACAAGTTATAAAGAATATGTTACCAGGTTTGGCCTTCGCAATGGAAGGCTTCGGATTTAAAGCCCAACCTCATGAGTGCCATCATATAATGTAATTGGTGCAGTGGTCAAATGGAGAAGCTTAAAACCATAGAAGAAGCATAAGAGAGAAAGGATGAGAACAAAGGCAAAAGAAAGAAAAAGAAGAAGAAGAGATTGTGGAAATAGAAGTAGTAAAGGTGGAAGTGTGATAGAGAAAGGGAAGCGAGTCCGGAGCAAAGTAGTGAAATTATCATTGCTTTATTAATCGTTGCTTTTTATTATTGTTTTAATTAGAAAAATGAAATTATCTCATATAATAGTTTTTTCAAAGAAGAGAATCATTAAAATAAATTTAATTATTTTAAACTTCTTTTCAATTTTAAATTTTCAAACAAAACTTTTACTTTTAATTTACTTAATCAATATCTATTACTGATAATCGAGTTGAATTTAACTCAATTTCTAGATAGTATATTAACATTTTTCGACTCTAAAGTTTAATATGATCACTATTGTACTAGCAGTTTAATAATCAAATATAAATTTTGTAATGTGACAAGCTCAAAGTTTAAATTCATACAATCTCTATTATTTCAAATGTTTTGGATGTGTAAGAAAATATAAAATATGATCCAACTTGATTATATGGATTATGGATATTCTTTATTTTTTATTTAACAATATTATTAAATTCGTTACGGTAAAATTCACCATAATAAAAATGCATAATAATTCTAAATTTGAATTAAAAAACTGAACTATTTAGAAATTAAAAGCAGAGCATTCCCCCCCATCTATAACAAGGCCCGTGTCTCTTATAGATCATTATAGCTATGGAATTAATCATCGTAACCCTTCAAAAATGTCATCACTACTGTAACTATATCTCAAAAAATTGTCATTTTGTATCAAACAGAAACTCAAATTTCATACTCGAAATTGAATTTCATCACATAAGCAACAATTATAGATCTTTTAGTTTGGTCGATGCTAGGTGCTAACATAGAAAATCATCATTTAACATTGCGCTGGTGTTGATTACTAGCTTTGCTAGATGACTATGCAAATGAAGGATAAAGTGATATTGGGCAAGATGAAAATCAGATCCTTCTAATGATGATTCTTGCAAACAAATTGAGAGTTTGAGCAAGTATTCTGATAAAAAAAGTGAATTTTACGGTGATAGATTTAATAATGTTATTAAATAATGCTATTTTAATTTAATGATAAATAATAATTTTTATCTAATCCAACAATATCTAATCTATCTAATATAATATTGAATAATAACTTTTATCTAATTTAACAGTGAATTATTAATTACGGTATTATAATATAATAATGCAAATGACACTATAGTTTTGACATAATTAGCTTGAAAATTAAAATTTTCTTTATTAAATATTTTAATAAATATAAAATTATTTTTTGAGCGCCTGATGTTACCTTCTTATCACAGTTGCAATTAGGCATGAGATAAGTTAAATAAAAATTTTTTGAATTAATTAGAACTTAAAGTTAAATTTATCCCCTTTTTTTAGAAAAAAAAGTTAATTTTATTATTTATTGAACCTTTGAGAGAATACATTAGTCATTATGCTATTGATATACTTGCAGGATACATGATAGGATGTAATCCTCCCCTTTTAATAATCTCATCATAATAGTTCATCTTTTAATAATCTCTTATTATATTCACTACAATAATAAATAAAAAAAATTGAATTTGAGACTTTCACTCGTTATGAAGAAGCATTTTATCACTAAACTATATTTACGTACACATGATATTATTTCTTCTATTTTTTTTATAGTAATAGTAATATTAATGAAGCCTGACAAGACCAAAAGGTAAATTAATTTTATAAAACAAAATTGTAGGATTTGTTTAACATATTACTAAATATTTAATTAAAAAATTATTACTAACATTAAAATGCTATTCCCTCAACTGTGGTTATAACAACTGTAAGAGTTTTAAAAGTTTTGTTATATAAAATGAATTTTACCTATTTAACAAAATTTGAAAATAAAATTATTATTTTAGTAGATATATTCCATTGGTTTAGTGTGAGAAGCAGCCTCATGGTGAAGCAAAAAGAATATATATATATACATGCCTACCTTATTTCACAATAACTGTGTTGAAGATTTATTTAGTCTGTTTCCTTTTGCTTAGTATATAATCTTTTTTTTCCCTTTTTTTTTTTTTTTCCATAATCGACTATAATGCTTCTTTTCCTGTGGCCCAAAAAGGACTAATATATATATAAAATTATTAGTTTTTGATATAACTTTGAAATTTTTTTTTTCTTAGCAAAAGTGAAGACTTTATAATTATTTTATTATATTATTTTTTAAATATATATAGAATCCGACTAATGAATTCTTATTGAATTAAAATATATTGTAATTATTTCAGTCCATTAAAGATATCACAAATTTATTATACGTGAGATGAAATAAACACAAAAATGAAATAAACACAAATTGAACTAAGCATCATAAATTCTTAAAATTTATTTATTCAATCTATTTTCACATTATAAATAGCTCATAAAAATTTTCAACAATAACCTTTAATTATTCATGAGTTACATAAAACACTCGTATTATTATTTGTAACTTTTCTATGCTACTTCTAATACACATCCCAATTCCCAACCAAAAGTTTGAGATCCAATTTTTATTTAATTACTCTATAGCTTCTTAAAATTGCCACAATTTTTTTGATTGGAATTGAGACTGGTGTATGTTATACTATCCCATGAAACAAAATTAGGAAACACATGCAACATGTAAACTGGAGCCAAAATCAAACATAAAAAATTACGACTAAGATGTATTTGGTCGTTATTTGTGGCCCACAATGTTGGTGGGTTAGCTGGTTTTAGTACCATACATGTGGTCTCCATCAAAAGCAATAGAATGGAAGAGGGGAGAGATAAAGGCCACTACCCAAAATTTGTAAGTGGCCCAGATTGGATTCAATTTCCATCAGGTATGAGTTTTAAGTTCTAATGATGACGCTAAGAGTAATTGGTGGGCTCTGCGTCACGTTTGGTTTTGTTGTTTGTTCTCCAACCACTCCTTCCTTAATCTCATCTTTGTCGACAAAAGTATGTCCCCCCCTTTGGCTAATGTTCTGGTTCATGGGTCTTTTTCTGTGTCCTTCCCAAACAATGTCCATAATATTTGGCCTCACTTTCTATTATGTCAATGACCCACCAAAACCAAAAGGATGAAAAAGAAAAAACCTGAATTTATACGAGTTCAAGCTTGAATTTAGAGAATTGATGCCTTACAACTTAGGTTAGTGATAAAGACGAGGAAATTTAAGAGAATGTTAAAGTTGAAATTTCATCGATATAAATTTTTTTTAATACCAAAAATAAAATCTTGAATTTGGAGCATCTTCTTCCTTATTATTGCTAATTTTTCTTTTCATAGCGCAAAAGATAAACACATGAAATTCTGACAATTCATTTTTCCTTTAATAACTTCTCATTTTATACATTAGATTTCACTTTAAACTAATATTAAGTTAGTATGTAGAATGATGCAATAATCAAGTGCTTATTTTTAAAAAATTTTATAGTTCACCTCAATCTTTTATTGAATTAGTTTTGATAGTCATAAGTTAACGAAGTTTAGCTTGATAGATTTCTTCACACTCTTTGCAAGTGTGGAAAATGAGGAGTCTTGTATTCGCTTATAGATTTATATACTAATATGATCGATGTTTCACTTTCATTGTGAACATGAAATGAAAAGAACTACTTTTCATCATATAGTTTATGACTATTGATAAATTGAAAAACAAAGAGTGTTTACTATTTATATTTGTATATATACCAAATTCAAAGTTTAGTATACTATACGTTCCTGTTGGAATAATTTTTATCATTCATTTTATATGGATGATTGAATTTAAATTTTCAGAAAATAGGTAGTAAGTATTAAAATCAATTGAAAGGCTGAGATCATCCAATCCAAGCATAATATAGGTTATGTTGAACCAAACATGAGAAAAAAAATCTTCTCTGGGCACCATCTCTCCAGCAAAGATTTATTTATAGGGCAATCGCTATGGAATAGTGAATTGGAGTAGGAAAGCTATGATCTTTCTATTATTACAGAGCAATAGCGTTACTGTTATTGATATGAAGGGGATCCCCATCTTAATAAAGAAAAAGTTTATGGTCATGGTTGCTGAGATAGATTAATTAAAAGAAAAGTAAGCCTTATATTGCATTAAGACTAAAATGACAACAGGTAAGTGCATAAATTAATGTAACTATTATGTAAAGAGATTAAGGGTTTACATCTTCAAATTTCCTTCTCTTCCTTTAATTAATAATACAAGTAACAGATGATATTAGAAAAATTTTAAAGAATTTGTTTCAAGATGCAAAATATTTCAGATCCCTAGAAATTAGGTGAAATTAGATAGATTATGTGAATAGTATAGTTATCAAATTCTAATTATTTCAGTCTTCAAATATTTTTATCAAAGTACCAAAGAAAACATATTAATTATTATGTAGCTTACGTAGTATACTCAGAAACTGAAAAAAGCATCACTATTCACTAAAGATGAAATAAATGAAGAGTAAGAACAAGTAGAGGAAAAGTGGGGAGAGACTTTGAGCATATATAAGCCACAACAAACAAAAAGTGACCAAACCAACTTTGTATAGCCCTCTTAATTTATGAACAGCTTCACCATTATAATGGCTATGAATAGCTTGGTCCAAAATTAAGTAACCTGACCTTTCGTTTTATAGTGAAACTAATAAGTACTTGGTTGAGGAGACAACCAATCTAAGCTGTGATATATGAAAAATGAGTGCACAATGCATTTTTTCAAGTTTTTTCTGCCTACCCATTTTCAAGTATCTCTGATATTATAAGGTTAAATGTTGAAATCTTATTTGAAGTTTTGTTTTCATTAAGAATATGGTGGGACTTATTAGTTTAACAATATTTGTAAAATACATTATCCTAGAAGAAGTATCAATTAATTTGCTTCTGAATTCCAATTACAGCTAAAAATTTATCTCTATGGAAAATAGAAGAGCCATCGCGTCTGTGGTATTAGTAGTCATATAGTTATGCATGCAAAAGAAGATAGTAGCTGTAAATAACTGCAACAGAACAGAAAGAAGTGTTGGCAATGGCAGATGAGATGAGTCGATATCGCCATTAAATTAAATGCAGTAGTGACCATCCTCTCTAATCAAGCTGTTGCTTGTACTATTACATATGTTTTTGTAGGCAAAATGAAGGTTATGAGAGACAATGGATAGTCAAAAAGAAGACACGCGGTGCATGAGCTAAGAGGTTCTTTTTCCAAAGGAAGATGACAACGAAAAGAAAAGAAAGAAGGCTACGTTTGGATTCACTTTTTTGGGGTGGCGAAGACTTTGTTAGTGACTTTGTTTTTGTCACAAGTAATAGAGAAAGGTCTCAGTAGGCACGGCGGCCGGCTTCCAATCAATCACATCATATCTTAAACCATTTTAATTAATGTTAAATGTCTAAATTATCAGTATAATGGGGCTATCACCTTCATACTTACTGTAGTTTGATCATATTGCGGATTTCGCAGTGGTTTTAATCCAATTCGGACGTACATTTCAATTCAAATAATTTCAATTCTGCAAATAAAATGATAACATGAACTTTTGTGAATGCTACTAGTACTATTATTATCAGAAGAAATTATTAACCCAACATAGAAAATAGATATAAATGTCACTAATGGATTATTTGCATAATTTGTTTGCCCTTTGATTTGAAATCAGACCATTAACAATGGTCTTCGCTCTTAGTCAATTAAAATGAATAAACTTAAGTAATTTCAGTGGAGATTGAATTGACATTTGTTGAGTCAAGCTCATATATGTAGATAGAATTTAAATATAAAAAATACTTAATTTAAAAAGTTTATGATTCTAATTCAGTAATTTATTATTTGCTTTTTATGTTCAACACATTTTATATTGTTATAATCAAGACAAATCAATCTCAATTTCCAATTCAAACTTATTAAAATTTTAAATTAGAATTATTATAATTTTTTTTATAAATAATTGAGTTTAATTAAATCAAATTCAAGTATTTTGCACATATTATTCAATTGAGTTTGAAAATAAAACTGATCAAATTTAAATTACTTTTAAAATTTTATAAACAAATTGAGTTTAAAGTTGATAATATTTCAACTTAATTTAATTTAACTCTACTAAATTACACTCTTAATCATCTCGATTTTTAGCATGGTGGTGGTTATCAATCAATACAATATAGTATGGCAAACAATTATAGGAAGTCATCTATCATGGTGTTGATGCTTTGAAAGTTTGAATAATAATTTTCTTGTAAGTATAATTTAAACTTTTAGGATAATAAACAAATTAATTATATTTGATAAATTATTAACGACCATTGTAAAATAATAATACATTGAATGCATACTTAGCACTTAAGTCAAGTCTGGCATTAAATTACTCTATTTGTTTATTATTTGATTTCTACAAATTAAACAATTAAAAATAGGAGTCAATTATTTTTATTGTTAATTCGAGTTTTATAAGATTATTTATTTATTAATTAAAATGCTACTAAATTGCAATTTTTTTAGTTTTCTAATGTATGAGTGTGATATTGAATCTCTTCATTTGTCTATTATCTAATGTCTAAAAATTAAGTAATTATGAATATAATTAATTTTTTATTAAATTTATTGTATGAGATTATTTATTTACTAATAAAAATGCCACTCAAATTATTTAACTTACCATTAAATCGTTTATCTAAATTTATTATTTATTTTTAATAATATATATTATTTCAGAAATTATGAAAACTAAATTTTATATAACAAATGATATCTTTAATACTAAATAAATTTAGTTTATCAGAATCAGGTTTTATAAAAACAACTTTAATATACACTTGCAAATTTTACATCTTTTATAAATCTTATTAAATATTCTTAAATTAATATTTTTTATTTTGCATATTTTATTTTTAAAGCAATATTTAAAAATATCAAAGATTTTTAAGTTTGTAAATGCAAAGGGAAGCACACATCTTATAAGAAAAATAGTAATTAATTTATTTTTATAATAACAACCTCAACCATATGTCTCTCAACTGTGAATATGATTTTGTATACAAAATTAATATATTTAGAACTCTTCATTTTCTTAATATTTACTATTTTAAATTAATTAATTCTCCTTATTTATACTTGTTATTTGTAAGCTATTTACAAATTATCATATATTTTTATGTAATATTTATTACATTCGATTATATAGTAAAAAAAAAATATTCTACAAACTTATAAAAATATCATATTTAAAAAATAATCTATGTGTCGTTAATATGTTTGAAAAATTTTAAAATATTAGAGAGAATTAATTTAAAAGAAACAGAGATCAGTAGAAAAAAAAATCATAAGCCAATAAAAGTTTAGCATAGTAAGATCTAGGAGGTATTTGTTTTATTTTTTAAAAGGTCTTTTAGTTTTTAATTTGTAGAAATTTAAAAAAATATTTGATTAAATAATTTAAGTTGATATATTATTTAATAACTACAGTTCAAAAAAATATATAATTTGAAACTTTTCATTGGCATATTATAATTTTATATATAAAAAGATAAATATATATTTAAATTTATTTACTAATAATTTCTATCTTACTAATATTACTTCTTATTATTATTTTATTATAAAATTACTATAATATTAATATTTAATGTATAATTTTTTAAAAATATATAATAGATAATTATTTTAAATATTTAATTTTAAAATTTTAAATTATTTTATATATGTAATTTATATTTATATATATATATATATATAATCAACTACGAACAATAATGATTTTATCAAATACTCAATATTAATTAATTACTAATAATCAATTATAACAATCAATAATTAGCATAGCTACAAATAATAAATAATTATTTTTTGTCCATTTAGTTTGACATTTTCTTATTGACATTCAACGACTGAATATTCAAATGCTAAAAAAAAATGTTTGATAAATATCGACAATATGTATTTTTAATTTAAAACCAATTAATTTTTTAGCTTTTGAATGTAAAAATTAGCATTTAGATTTTTTTTAGTATTAACTTTATATTTATTATTATGTAAATTTGTATTTCATACAAATTTAATAAAAATATAAAAATAATTATATTTTTTTTTATCATTTTATAATATAATCACACATTTAATAACTACTTATTAATTATTGAAAGCTGATTATTTATTCTTACTTACTAATTGCTGAATATTAATTGCTCATGTCTATTGATAACGCTAAACCAGACACAGCTTTTGCATCTAATACTGAGAAACAGTGTGGCCACTCGTTGCATAAAGTGAGTTAACAAAAAAAGAAAAAATTATGAAATTATTTTTTCCGCATAACTGTAGCAAAACAGTGTTGTGGTTAACCCTAAAAAAGAGCTAAACCCGTGGCTTGGGCTTCCCAACTATCAGTTGACTAAAAATATTCTCTGTATCCCATTATCCCCTTAATGGCGTTGCCTCAATGCCCTTTGCGCTCTCTAATTATTAAATGAATTTAGAATAATCTAAGAATAATAATTTTTTCATAAAATAACTTTATATTTTTAAATATACTTTATAAATACAAAATGCACTGTGATGAACTCCTTAGACTCTAAATTTGTACTTTAATTTTAATTTCTTAAGGAATATTATAACAGATTTTATCCATTGAATATTGACAATAGGAATTAATGAATACATATTTTAATCACTACACTACAATGCATTGATCATCACATACAGAATCCGATAGACACTAGCCAATGCTATACATAGAATCAATTTTAATATAATAATATGTGCATTTTTTTCCCCTAAAATAAACATTCAATTCTTAAATAATATCAAGCTAATATTTATTTATCAGTGGTTAATTTGTAAACAATTAGGAATAATAATCACTATCTAATTGACATTGCTGTAAACTTGAGTCATTAAATTCATATGTAAGTGTGACTCTCAATTTATTAGAGGTGTGGCTTACATGTAATTGCAAATTAATGCTTGGCATTTTAATTTATTTCTCCTTTCTTCTTTTTTTTTTTTTTTACATTTGTTTCTCCTTCTCTGTTGCTAAGTAGGAATTTTTGAAGCACCTCATAAAGAAAAAATAATATTTTTAAATGCATCAAATTGATAGAAATGTAAGCGAACAAATATGCTCAATGAATAGTTCGTGAACAAATTTGATAAAAGTTTATTTAGATTTGCTTATGAAATTGATGAACAAATTTGAACAAAAAATTTAAAACTTGACTGATAAGTGAATGAATATGAACACATATAATCAATCTCAACTTGTTAACGTTCATGAATGTATTCATATAATATTCATAAATATGTTCTTTCTATAACTCATTTATATTCATTTATATATAATAATAGTTTATCTATCAATTAATTTTAGACCTTAAAAGTTAATAATTTTAACGATAA
>CATIWR010251409.1:0-10630 GCA_949677035.1 Omphalea diandra
CAAGGCAATGGTTAGACAAAGAATAGAAGGATATGGCCAAATGTCTAAAATAGTTAACCCAAGTTACTATAGTAGTTGGACTCAAACTTATATAAACTACTAACCTTTTCAGTCAATTTTGGATCCCAAACATCTCAAGCTAACACCTAAAACACTTCAAACTGACATCTCAATTAGGGATATTACAATGATTTGCTAGAATAGCAGTGGAAGTGGATCTCACAAGGCCTCTTCTTTTTAATTTCAGAATGAAGGGGAGAGTCTAGTTGGTGCGACATGAGAATCTACCTCAAATTTGCTGAGTGCGGCTGTTATAGACATATTATTAAAGGATGCCCATATATGATAGACAATGGTAGATGGGTGGTGTGTAACTGGCGGTAATAGACTTGATAACTCACAAGGAGAATGAATTAAGGCCGAATTTTGAGGAATGGATGTGTTATAATAGTGGATATGAGAATAAGGCTTTGAGGCGTGAAATCACTATCTTTAAGGTATTAACTGCCCCCACTATGTTTGCTGTAGGGTTAAGGTAATGTACCTTCAGGATACTACAAAAGCTAAAATTTTACAAACAACAATTCTTGTAGAACATGTGTTTTATTGAGAAAGAATTCTAAGAGAGAAGAGAAAATAGGAAGATTTCTAAGAGAGGAGAAAACAGGAAGTAGTTTTCCATGGCACAACTTCCATTCTTATATACAGAAGTCTACAATTAATACACATCCTTTAGAAAGGATGTAACCTTTTGAATCACATTATAACTACTTCACAGTTATAATTTGATTTAAATTTAAAATTTAAATATTTTTTTGAAATAATTAAATAAAATAAAAAAACATTAACAGCAAATTGGACACAATTAATTTAATATCCACGCGCACATGCCAAGTGCCATCATTATATATTTACGTATATAATTGAATTTTATAAGTCATATTTAAGGCCAAATTTGTTTGCCTCCACTTTTTCCCTCCAACATCCAAATTAATTGTTTTGGTGTTTCTCACAATATAAAGTATGACAACTTTTCTTCTTTAAGCAATGTGGGACAAGTTTTCCTTTCTTCTCTTTATCAATGTACTTGATATACAAGCCATATACAATAGGATGTTGGTTTATAAAAAAGGAAGGTGGGGGTTATTAAGTAGGAGATGTTGGCATAAAAAATTCCAATTTCAAATTTTCAAAATCCAATTTAGTAGAGGTAAAGAAGGAAATGACAATTTTCACTAAGAGATCATGGTATGATGTACTGTCTCTTGATAAATAAGATAGTATTTTTAACCATGTTAGTGATACAGGCCAAAAAGAGTTGGGCAAAGAGATCGAGCCTTATGGGAATATAGTTGAAGACGGTGTTTCTTTATCAATTTAGGCTAGGTAAGACTGTTAGGAGTAAGCTCATAAAGGATGATGTAGGGTGTTAATAAGGAGAAAAGATAAGGTTCTTAATGAAGAAAATAGGGTAGGCCAAAGGAGAAGATAATAGATGAGTTTTTTAAGGATAAAGTTCAAGTCTAAGCCTTGGACACCAAACTTTATAAGGTGGTTGTTTTCAATAGTGTTTCTGCTCCAATAGGTAACGCATAGAATGTAGGCTTAATAGGTGCTTTTATAGATGGTGGTGGAGCGATTGATCAATAGGATTAATAGGATCTGAAGAGCTCTTGAGAGGTCTGATTTGTGAAGTTTAAAAGTAGCTAGAGAGTCAATTTAAAGATGAACTTGATAGAATTTTAAAATGGAAACTACTCTACTAGTATTAGAAGTCTAAGAGTGAGTGAGTGCAATGGGGGGATAAAAATATGACTTATTTCCACTTGTAGACTGTGAAATACAAGAGAAAAATGAAATTATTTTGCTTAATAATAATTAGTGCATATGGGTGGACGATTAAGATGAGTTGGAAAAAATAGTAATGAATTTTCTAGAGGTGTAGATGAGCTGATGGATTATGAATGTAGAGGAGCTTAGCCATTAGCTATTAGTTAGGGAGTTAGTTATTTATGTTAAGAAGAGGTTAGAGGCAATTGATGAGCTGGACTAATCAATTACCAGCTAGCTTTTGTATATAAACATAAAACGATTGTTACTTTTATTAGTTGATTGAATAAGATTTCACTTTCATTCTCTACTTAATACAATTTTTGTGATATAGTACCAGAGCACTAAAAAGATCTAGAGATTTGTTCTTATCCTCTTCTCTTCTTTTCTTTCCTTTTCGCGCCAATTTTCTATGCTTCTTCTATTGTTTCAACAATGGTAGATAACAACATCAACCCTAACAATTCCTCAACCTTGAATCCTCCTGAAGATCCTACTTCACCCTATTTCATTCATCATGTTCATTATCATGGTTCAGTGATTGTTACACCAGAGTTAACTTCGATGAATTTTGCATCATGGAAAAGGTCTTTTCTACTTGCTCTTCAATTATGGATGGCTTCATTAAGAAACTATCTCCTGATAGTTCTCTGTATCTGCCATGGATTTGTTGCAATAATTTGGGTGTGACATGGTTGCTTTGATCCATCTCGGCTCCTATTGCATCCATAGTGTTTTACATTGAGAATGCTTTTCAGATACGAGAGAAGCTCAATCAACGATTTTCTCAGCCTAATGATTCAAGAATCTATCATCTTCAGTAGTTTCTATGTTTAATAACACAAGGAACTAGGTATGTTGATGCTTATTTTACAAAACTTAATGGAATTTGGGAGGAATTGAGGAATTTATAGCCAATTCCACACTACTCTTATGGTAAGTGTAGCCATGAGTGTTTTCAAAAGTTTATTGACTTGCAGCAAAAGGATTATGTTTTTAAGTTCCTTAATGGTCTAAATGAGAGCTTTCAAGCAATTAGATCACAGATTATGATCATGAAACCTTTCCTTACGTTGGATCGAGCTTATAATATGATTTTGAGAGAGAAGGATCAGAAATCATTGCTTTTACAGTAAAAAATTTTAATGATTCTACTGCATTGGCAGTGAAGAAGAACAAAGATGATCTTTATTGCACCCGTAGTGGCAAATATAGGCACACTATAGAGAATTACTTCAAATTGGTTGGGTTTCCACCTGACTTTAAATTTTCTAAAGGAAAAAACTCTATTACTAGTGCATCCAACCCTGCTAGCTCAGTTAATTCCTCAATTTTGGGTGCCCCACCTATTGTGCGTACTTCAGTTCCTGTATCTAGTCCTGTTGTATATCCTCCTCAGCAAATGGTGTTAGTTCCTTAGTTGAACTTGACTAGGGAGCAGATTACACAACTGGCCAATGAGCTTGGTGATTAGTTGAAGAATTCTAATGTTGGTGCATATAATGCTATTGAACCTCTTATCAATAGTGCTGCAGGTATATCTTCTTCAATTTGTTCTGCATTTAATGATGGTTTGTTTAAAAATGTTGCAATCTAAATGTTATGTTGGCTCCTGGATCATAAATAAAGGGGCAACGGATAAAATAACCTATTCTTTGCATTATTTCTCTTCATTTCATTTTGTTACCAGAGGTTTTGTTAATCTCCCCAATGGCATGAAAGACATAGTTTCTCATGTAGGAACTGTAGTGCTTAATGAGTTCATCACATTACACAATGTTTTGTGTATTCGCTCCTTCACTTTCAACCTTCTTTTGGTGAGTCAATTGACCATTAATAAGAATATGTTTTTCATTCTTCTGGAGTAATATTGTTTTATCTAGGTCCTATCTTCTTGGACAACGATTGGACTAGCTAAAGCTTGTCATCGTTTATACTTCCTTCAATTGTCATCTCAGTGTTGAACCTTTATCTATTCCATCTTCCAAAGTCAATGTAGTTTCTTATGATATGTGGCGTCATAGACTAGGACAGATTGATTTGAAACAATTTCCTTCCTTGAGTTACTTGTTCTCTTCTGTAAACAAAGATATTAATAAACCTTGTATTGCTTGTCCCAAGGCAAAGCTCAAAAGGCTGCCTTTTCTAGATTTTGTTAATGAAGTGAATGGTTTGTTTGATTTGGTTCAAATGGATGCATGAGGACCATATTTACATCCTGATATTAATAAAAATCATTGCTTTATCATTATAGTAGATGACTTTTTCAATCCACTTGGACTTTTCTTGTGAAGCACAAATTTGAAACTTCACAATGGTTTCAGTATTTCTGCAATCTGGTTTAACACCAATTTCAAAAATCCATCAAAATTATAAGAAGATGTCAAGGATTAGAATTTCAGTTTTCATCATTCTTTAGTTCTAAAGGAATTATACATCAAATAACATGTGTTTATTCTCCTCAACAAAATGGGACTGTTTAAAGGAAGCATCAACATGTCCTTAATGTTGCTAGAGCTTTATTGTTTCATTCTAGCCTCCCACTAAAATTTTGCGGAGATGTTCTCACAGCTACCTTTCTCATCAATACAACACCTTTTGTTCATCTCAAACACAAAACACCATTTGAACTCCTTCACAACAAGATTCCCTCTTATGATTCCCTAAGATCTTTTAGTTGCTTATGTTTTACAGCTAACCTCAAGACTTATAGAACCAAATTTGAAAGTGGAGCTAGAAAATGCATCTTTATAGGGTATCCTTTTGCAACTAAAGTTTATAACTCTATGATTTTGACACACATACCATTGTTGTTTCTAGAGATGTTCATTTTTATGAATACATATTTCCATATCAACAATTTTGCTTTACATCACAATCTAATTCTTCTTTACTTGCTTTACCTATTCTTAATCTCCAAGACACTTCTTTGCTTTATTCCCCTACTGCATCTTCTCTACCCACTTCACAAACCACATCGTTATCTAATTCACATGCCACTACATCTAATTCATCTGATACACCTCACTCACCTGCATTTCACTCACCTGATACACCTCATTCACCTGCATTTCACTCACCTGATACACCTCAATCGTTTTTGTCTCAGTCAAATCTTTCACAATCTATGTCTCAGTTACATTCTTCACAACCTGAGTCTTTTGTTCCTCTTAGGAGAAGCACTCGGACAACCAAACTTCCCATTTATCTTAGTGATTATCATCATCAATTGTCTTCTTTACATTCTGTTGTTTCCGATTCTGTTGTAACATATCCACTTTCAAATGTTTTTTCCTATTCTAAGCTTTCACCTTCCTTTAAGCATTTCATTTGTTCCATTTCATCTTCACTTGATCCAACTTCTTGTGAACAAGCCATTCAACATGACCATTGGATTGCTACTATAAAAGCTGAATTAGATATACTTGCAGCTACTGGTACTTGGTCAGTAGTTCCTTTGCCTCTTGGTGAGCCATCCATAGGCTACAAATGGGTGTTTAAAACTAAATATAATTTAGATGGAAGTCTTGACAAACATAAGGCACAGGTTAGTAGCTAAAGGATTCACTCGAAGGTATGGATTTGATTATGAAGAAATCTTTAGCCAGTGGTTAAACATACTACTGTTAGAGTTTTTTTTTTTTAACTGTAGCTGCTGTTCAAGGTTGGCATTTAGCCGAACTTGACAACAGCAATGCTTTTCTAAATGGTGATCATATTGAAGAAGTTTATATGGATTTGCCCCAAGGTTTCCAGTTTGAGGGGGAGCATTTATATGAAACTGACACTAGTGGCAAAAGATTGGTTTGTAGGTTACACAAGTCACTATATGGCCTCAAACAAGCCTCAAGGCAATGGAATTTGAAATTCTCAAAGTGTTTACTTACAAATGGTTTTATGCAATCTAAGGCAGACTATTTCTTATTCATTAAAGAAGATGAATTGGGATTTGTTGCATTGCTAGTGTATGTTGATGACATTGCTATTACAAGCAATAATTCGATGTAGATTGAGAAAGTGAAAAGTATGCTTAAAGCAAATTTCAAGCTATGGGATTTAGGGTCATTAAAGTTCTTCTTGGGGCTGGAAATTGCTAAATCAGATAAAGGATTGGTTTTAAGTCAAAGAAAATATATCTTAGAGCTTCTGGATGAGTATGGTGTATTGGCTGCAATGCGTTCTGCAATACCAATCGATGTAAATCATCAGCTGATGCATACACAGGAGAACTTACTTGAGAATCCATACAAATACAGCAAGCTGGTTGGAAAGTTAATGTATTTGACCTTGACCAGACCTGACATTATGTATGATATTCATATTTTGTCCAAATTCATGGACAAGCCTGATGAAAGATATTTTAATGCTGCCATGAAGGTGTTAAGGTGCTTGAAGAATGCACCAGAGCAAGGTCTCTTCTTCTCAGCAACTAGTGATTTTCAGTTAAGAGCATTCACTGATAGTGATTGGGGGCTTGCAAGGAGACAAGAAAATCAGTGACAGGATATTATATTTTTCTTGCGAGTACACTAGTAAGCTGAAAATCAAAGCAATAAAGTACAGTGGCAAGAGTTCAGCTGAGGCGGAATATAAAGCAATGGGTACTGTTACTTGTGAAGTGGTTTGGCTCAACTACTTGTTGAAGGATTTCAAAGTTCCATTTAAGAAGCCTACATTGCTATACTATGACAATATTTCAGCAATCTATATGGCAAAGAATCCATTGTTTATGAGAGAACAAAACATATAGAAATGGATTGTCATTTTGTAAGGCCAAGGATGCAAGCTGGAGAATTTGAAGCTGCACATGTAAAGACAATTGAGCAGGTTGCAGGCATGTTTACCACGTCCTTACATCCAGGTTCAGTTATTTGATGAGCAAGATGAGCATATGCAACTTATATGCACATCTTGAGGGAGAGTGTGAAGAGGCGAGAGCAACTGAACAAGAGGGTGACCAGGTGCAGCAAAACATAGCTTGAGGTCTAGATGAGCTAATGGATCATGAACGCAGAGGAGCTTAACTATTAGCTATTAGTTAGGGAGTTAGTTATTTATGTTAAGAAGAGGTTAAAGGTAGTTGATGAGGTGGACTAATCGATTACCAGCTAGCTTTTGTATATAAACATAAACGATTGTTACTTTTATTAGTTGATTGAGCCTTAAGGAGTGCTTTCCTAGCTTTGTCACAATGCTGGTGGTGTAGCTCATCCTAGGATGTGTCATTTGAGGCTTTACCTTTATTTATAACCCCTAAAAAAAATTGGCTCAAGGTCATTTTCGGGGATGTTTGTAATTAGTCTTTTATAATCTTTTATAAAGGTTGTTTCAATTTCATTTTTAGATTTAGTAGTAGTTTTCCTTATATACGTTAGGACCAGAGTAGCAAATGTTATACTTATTGCAGAAAAGTATCTGAGATAAATATGGAAGGGGAGCTGCTATAACTATATACTAATTGATAAATGGTTATAATTTAAAATATTATTCAAAATATATTTATAAATATAAAATTTTTAAATATTTATTAAAAATATATTTAAATATATAATATATATTATTAAAATAGATAATACATAAAAATTATTTTGTATTATTAATTTTTAATTGCTTATTTTACAAATATTTTTAATATTTTTTTATTTTCATTTATAAATAAAGGCCTAATAATAATTTAAATTCAAACATTCACTTGTCATGTGATTCTAATTAAAATTTGAAAAATTATCAAACAAATTAGAATCATGGAATTGAGTACAATTTTAGCTAGTTCATGTATTTTTAGTATAATTTTTTGTGAAATTTATGTAAAAAATATTGAAATTTTGATTGAAATATTTTTATGTTTATGTAATTCATGATTCTGGCTTATATGTTATTATTAATTTTGATTGAAATATGGATTGAGTTAAAATTGCACTCAATCTCACGATTCTGACATATTTTGACAATTTTTAAAGTTTTGTCAAGAATTGTATTGACATACAAAAATTTGGATTTAAATTACCATTAGGTCATAAATAAACTAATTACTTATTGGCTTATATTATTTAAAATATATTTATAATTAAAATATTCATTACAAAATATATGCTTGAATAAATAATATTTAATTTCAAAATATATAATATATAAAAGCTATTTTTTATCCTTAATTTTTAGTTGTCTATTTTGCATATTCTTTTAACATTTTTTTATTTAACTGATTAGTTATTCACTTAATTGTTATATAGTGAAATAAAATCATATTATATTCTCACTTATTAAAAATAACGTTGTGAATATAATTACTTGGCAAACACTTATTTGAAACTAATTTTGAGATTATACATATATATAGACACACATAGAATTGTTTTGTTTTGTTTTTGGGTGCACTTATTAGAAAAAAAAATGTTTTATATAAGAATTAATATTTTAGCCGCACAATTTTGGTATTGCCACTATCGTGATGAACAATGGTGATGCGAATAAGACCACATTTATTTGTTTTACAAATTCAATATATAACTTTGTCACATGTCATTTACTTTTTGTATTTTAGTTATCTCAAATTTTATTTATATATCATTCACTTTTTGTAATTGTGTAATAGTATTTGAAACACCAAACATGACTCTGATGATAAGGATATCTTTTTACAACCATCTTTGATTGTTAGAAATATTTTTATGCAATTATAGAAAATGAATGAAATTAATATAGAATTTGATTGAACTAAATACATGAAGTAAACAACATAGAATTTGATTGAAATTTAGTACAGCTTGCGATACACTGTTGGTTTCCATTTTAATCTTTAGATACATAGAGAAGTATTGTGTGAATTATAAAATTCAAGATGGAGTTAACTTATTCACTCGTATTATACAGTGCTTGATATGAGATTCATAACACTCATTCTTGTATAACAATGTCTTATAACACTTGCACACTTTGTTTTTTCTTTTTTTCAATAAATTCTTAAAAAAAAAAAAAACAAAAGCACTCCTAAGTTTTATTTTCTCCTCAATGTCACCAGAAGGAAAATGAATGGATACCACCATATTTAACTGGACTTCTTTCAATCATTTATAGGTGGATGAAGCAGAGGCTTAAACGAGTAAACTGGGACGACTAGCAAACGAGTTATAAAGCATGGAGAAAGATAAAAGCTCAAGCACACAGTATGCAATACATAATTACTAAATGGGTAATTGAATTTTGAGGAGTGCTAGATATCTTATTTATATTATCTTCTCTTTATTATTGCGATATATGACATGATTTAAAATATAAATACCATAAGTTTTGACATGTTGAAATTTGGAGCACGTTAATGTATGAATCGAATGCTTTTTAAGAGCCTACTTTAATTATGACCTAATGTGGCAGTAGCAATATAAGAATGATATAATTAGGTTTAATCATTTCATGAAGTGTGGAATATCATAATATAAATAGTTTTGAGAAAATTTGAATTGATTACCACGAATCAACAATAGAATTATTTGCTCTATAATTTTCTCTGTAATCTTTTTCACTCTTGCATATTATCAAGATTTTCTTCCTTTCCTCTATTTTCTTTGCATTTGTTTCTCTTTCTTCCTTCCCAAACACTCTTCTTAGTCTTTGCCTTTTGGCGTTGGCTACAGTCCTCAACCCTTTTGAAGAGGGTTTTCTGAGCTCGAAGTCCAATGGGTGAGAAGCCCTACGACCCTATTTTAGTATGAGTATTAAAGTGGAGGATTAGTTTTTTCTATTAAGAGAATCTTTTTCCCTTTATTCACTGGTGGAAGATTCCAAAAATTGCTCAAGTTGATTTTAAATCCGCGCTAAGATGATTTGAGTCAGATCTAACTTAGATTCTAACTTGGTAATCTATTGGATTCCAGGGCTTGTTAGGTTACCATGCAACTCTTAAACTTGTATAATCATGATCTACATTTTTTCTTTAATGCTGCTATGGTGTGTTTTGATTGTATCGTCAGTTTGGTGTAGGAAGCAATTAGCATATCTACATATTACAGTGCTAATACCATTTTGCCATTTATTATGTCCCGAATCACAAGTGTTTGGGAAGGAAGAAAGGAAAGGAAAATAAGGGAAAGAAAATATTGAGAATTAAGTGGAGGGAAAGGATAAAAAAGAAAATTATAAAGAGAATAACTCTATTATTGATTCGTGATAATCAATAATTTTTCTCAGAACTATTTATATTCTAATATTTCACACTAGCAAAATGATCAAGCTGATATGCTAACTATAAAACAATAATCCAATCCTATATTAGGTCACAACAAGATTGCTTCCAATTGGATACCTAGTTGAGCTTGTTTTGGAGGTCAAATTCTATTACTTAGGTGTTTTTTGTGCATATTTTAGTTGGCTATTTGCATATTTTGCCCAATTTGAGCCTAATACACCTATTTTGATTATGCTTAAATCATTATTCTCATCCTTTATTTAATAAAAATTTGTCAAACTTCTACGAACAATGTAGTCATAGCCTTTCTTTTTTACTCGAAATTTATTGTGTCAACTGGTATCAGTGCAAGTAAAATTACCAAATCTAATAGCAAGTGACAACAGTGTTGGTAGCTGTTATTTCAAAAAAGAAGATCATGGAATCGGAGCATTTGGATGGGTGACAAATAAGTAGCATTGAGACTCTTAAAAAAAAATGTGTATCAGATTTCAAGGTATGCAAAGACGCTTTGAAGAAATCACAAATTATTTTGATGTTATAGGTTTAGATGCCAATAGAAATAAATAAATAAATAAATAAATAAATATATATATATATATATATATATATATA